>JAUZND010007395.1:0-10360 GCA_034780555.1 Coelogynopora nodosa | reverse complement strand
TACAATCAGACCGGTACCGACGTCCAGCACATGGTCACCAGCGCCAATCAGGCGGTCCACGCGGACGCGGAGACGCGGCAGAAATTAGTGATCAATCTGGCAAAAACCCTAGAACAGATGCTCTTTCAGGTCAGTTGAAATTTCAGTCACCGAGATGTTTTGTGTCAATTTGACCGCATAAATATTAAATGAAGTTTAACTCTTTATGATGCATAATAAAACAGAAGTTTGTTTCAATTAAAAATGATATTTTTGACATTTTGGTAACCATCTAACTAAACAGTGGTTGTTCGAGGACATTGACTGCCAAATATTTTTATCATTTATATAATTGAAAATGAAGGGCCATGTGACATTTTAAATTTTATTTATGAATTTATGCATTAAAATGTGTACGGTTATTGTATTATTGAATATTATATTATTTTATACTTGATATTATTTATTCTATAGTATATTGTAATTATTTCCGTATGTTATTGAAATAATAACAAGTATATTGTATAATCATTATTTAATTTAATTATGACATAAAGCCTATTGAAATTTGACAGAAAAAAAACATAATTTTGAATTTCAGTTTTATTATTACATAAACTGATAAATAATATACTATTCTCATAGTAGTATAGCAAGGGTCCATTCTACCGCACCAGTTGACATTTGACCTTTGGCCAAACTGTTCCCCAATTTTTTTAAATACGACATTCAGACTTAACATTAACAAATAAAATGTTGCCATACAATTTGAGTAATATTTAAAAATATATATTTTAATGTCTTTTGCACAAATAATTTATTATTCTCATAAATAATTTATTATTTTCACAAATAATTTATTATTTTCACAAATAATTTTTTATTTTCACAAATAATTTTTTATTTTCACAAATAATTTAATATTTTTACAAATAATTTATTATTTTCATAAATTATTTATTATTCTCATCAATAATTAATTATTATCATAAATAATTAATTATTATCATAAATAATTTATTATTTTTATAAATAATTTATTATTTTCACAAAAAATTAATTATTTAAATTAATTATTTATAATTATCATAAATAATTTATTATTTTCACAAATAATTTATTATTTTCACAAATAATTTATTATTTTCACAAATAATTTATTATTTTCAAAAATTGTTTATTATTCTCATCAATAATTAATTATTATCATAAATGATTAATTATTATCATAAATAAGGAATTATTATTATAAATAATTAATTATGATCATCAATAATTAATTATGATCATCAATCATTAATTATTATCATACATAAAATAGTTTAATAAAAAAATTAGATGGTCTCTTGCACTGTCTGTTTCGTTCTATATTGTCTTAATTAATTCCGATTGCTCATATAAGTGAATTTTCCCTAAATTATCATGAAATGTAATCAAGTGTGTGTTTTCTATATGATTCATTTACGATATATGTTGTATTTTCTTACATGTTTAACACATTTTATCTTATTTTTGATGTATAGCATTTCTTTTTGTGATACTATTTGGTTATACAAAACAAAGAAATTGGAATAAATATCAAAATGTTATATTTAAATATATCGTTTTGCACAAATAATTAATTATTCTCATAAATAAAATAGTTTTTTTGGAAGTTTATATGGTCTCTGTTTGGTTCTGTATTGTCTTAATTAATTCCGATTGGTCATATTTGTGAATTAAACAAATTATCATGAAATGTAATCATTGTGTGTGTGTTTTCTATTAATTTCGATGATCCACAACATGGTTCATTTAATATGTTAATTCTTAATTTTACGATGTTATATTCTTACATGTTAGACACATTTTATCTTATTTTTAAGTTTAGAACGTCCTTTTGTGACACTATTTAGTTATACATAACATTCAATTTAAATAAAAGTTTAAAATGTTATATTTAAAACGTGGTTTCGCACAAATAACATATTATTTTCATAAATAAAATATTTTAAAAAATCTTTTAGATGGTTTATTTGAGTGTCCGTTTTGTTCTATATTGTCTTAATTAATTCCGATTGGTCATAATAGTGAATTTTCACAAAAATATCATAAAATGTAATCATCATGTGTTTTCTACGAGCCTAAATATAATTCTAAGTTGTTTCTTGAGTCAACTAACCGAGTGTCGGAGTGGAAGCGTGCTGGGCTCATAACTCAGAGGTCAGTGGATCGAAACCACTCTCTGATTAAAATTCATTTTTAGCTCATACCATATTTGGGTCCATTCAGTCGAAATTCTCATTGGAATCAACCTAAGCGGACAATATATGATCATAATGTATCATATTGGAATGAAATTCAATATTTGTACGTGCATGATCGATTACTTCTATTAGACTACCTCTGATCAATATGTAAGCAGCAAAACCAAGCTGAGTGAACTAGACTTAGTCGGAATCCTCATTGAAATCACCCTGATAATGGTAAAAATCAAAATGAAAATTGAAAAATGTTATTAAGTTTCTACAACAAACAAAAAAGTAAGTTGTATGAACGATTTATCATATGTTGGTGAGTCACCATACTAGTTTTGTTGTCATGAGGTGTAAATATAAAATTAAAATAAATAGAAACTTAATTTTTTTAACTCTCAAATTTCAACCAATGTTAAAACGAAGGTGATTTGTAAATAATCTACTTTAATAGTAATTTTGATTGGAAATATTTGCTAAATTTTGTCTTTTACTATTGTTACAATTAAAAATAAAATACATTTAAGTAATATATTTACCAGTTTCAACAATGAATACAGATGTTTAAAAGTATTTAATAAATCTTCATTTCGACTATTCTTTATCAATTGTGGTCTGACCATCATAACATTCTATTTACCATACCTCTGACCTATTTAATCATATACTTCCCAACTATCGACTTCCATAAAATTTTGGATTTATACCAAAATGAAAGCTTATGTACGATTTATAAAATTTTACATAATTTGATTAATAGAGAGGTTTAATGATCTTTATTTAGAGAAAATAATTAGAGAAAATTTAGAGAATTTAGAAAATTTAGAGAAAATAACTACCTCTGACCTATTTAATCATATACTTCCCAACTATCGACTTCCATGAAATTTTGGATTTATACCAAAATGAAAGCTTATTATGTACGATTTATAAAATTTGACATAATTTGATTAATAGGGAGGTTTAATGATCTTAATTTAGTGAAAATATTTGTTTTACTATTATTATTAATATACTATAAAAAAAACTTCATTAATAGTATTAAAATACATAACAATATTTCATAAACATTAATATAAAATTAATGAAGTATTTAATAATATTTATTGCACACATTTAACTTAAAAGACAAGAACGTATTAATGCCATATAGTATTTTCGCGACTATTTACAAATCCCCTCAGAACCAACATGTTCAGTAAAACAAATTTACTTTTAATACGTATTTGTACTGACTCATAGCTATTACAATGGTCTATCTATTTAATTTTATTTAACAATATATTTAAAAAATATAATAATAATGTTGTAGTCTCTTAACTTTTTAAATATTTAATAATTTTCATTAAATTAAATTAAATTTAATGGTCATGTTTTTCTTTATTTGTTATATTTTTTTCAATGATTAGTCCAAAAATCGAACATTTAAAAAATGGGGGGCAGTATGGACAAAGGTCAAATATCATGGTCAAAGGTCACAAGTCAAGTGGTGAGGTCGAATCGACCCTTCATATACTATTTCTCTTTATTAAAAAATGGTGCAATCACTTTATCCTCTTTTATTCACAGTGGAATCATAAAAAGCCTAAACAGGTAATTTATTACTTCAAATGTGAAAGAAATAATAGTTATTTCTATAACTGGTATGTAATTTAAATAACTTTATGATTAATTATAATTAATTATTATATTAATAATTATCATTCATACCGGTTTGATGTTCTGTGTTCATGTTTAGTTATGTTTTATTATTTTGATTTTTGTTAATGACACAATAACCCTTAAGACAGTCCTTGTGATTTTTCTATACGTGGTAGTCTTTGGTATTCCTAGAAATCATCCTTCCCATTGACCGATTTGGTTGAGATTTGGTACACACATATATATATATAAATATATATATTGTGTCCAAAAAAATTAGGTAAATTTTTTGTTGTTTTTTTCGTTATTGATTTCTCGAGGATGAAATCATAAAAGACCTATCGTGAAAAAATATTTAAAAATGTATAAAGCTATAAATTTTCTGAAAATGTGGTTTGTAACTCAAACAGGGTAAAATTCGGAAAAATGGTTTATTTGTTATTAGTCATAGTTTTTAATTCTTCTTGATGACGTCATAAAGCCGACAGTTAAACTCCAAAAAAGAAAATTGTTTTTTGGAACAAATTTAAATTGATATACTATAATTAGACTATATTATCTGGTCAGATCATATGCGCATCGGGACTAGTCCAGATGACATAAACATATGTTGAATATCTGATGAATTGAACTTACTAAAATGAAACTTAGTAGAATTATTTGATATATAATTTTAGAGTTATGTACAAGATTGTAAATTTTCATAACATGGATGGATCCTTTGTTTTCATGTGTTTATGTACATAAATTACTTTATATCATGTAATGTGTTTACATATATGTTTCTCTACACACAACTTCTTTTGTTGTATTATTACACAATTTCATATGCATAATAAGGTGAAACAAAACCAATAAATTATTTATCCAATGTAGCATAAATTAACAAGATGTAACATTAGTTATATGGTTTAAAGTGATTCTTAGGGGTAGATTTTTTTTGGGAAAATGTCGAATTCTACCATTTTCATTGGCTTTTCAGTGACTGCGAAGGGTTAATCAGAATCGTTTGTTTATTATTTGTTACAAGCCAAAACTTTAATAATATAACAATATACTATGTATTAAAGTGGCTTCTTCATAGTTATCTGAAGCCACATAAAGTTGTACATACTAGTATTTACAAAGTGTCCGACCTGCGAGGTTATGTCCGACTTTCGAGGTTATTTGAAGAGAGCGGAGCGCGTATGGGTTGACAACCGAAAAAATAATTGGGACGGGTAGAAATAGCCACAATATTAGTGCAATTATCTTTTGATTGTATTGTTATTTGAAATTTTAAAAATGTAATAATAATTAAGGGTCGTTCGTAAGGCATCTAAAAAGGGCGCTTTTTACATGTTCGCGTTTTGTTGAATATTTTTATGTGTCAATATTATGAATTTGTATTTAACAACGCAGCACTGTTTATGTTAACACATCTAAAATAGAATCACGTATAACACTTCGTGTGACAATAATTCAAATAAATATATACACTTTATTTAATTAAATACTATGTTAACAGAAAATACTATAAATATTTCACATCATAGATATTTAACTATAGTTAAATATTGATTAATTTTTTTTCCATTAATGATTAATATAATTATTTATAATTTATTAAGTATAACTATTTTAACTAAATGTAATTAGTTACAAAATTCACGTTTTATTAAATAATTTGTGTCCTTTTTCTCGAAAGTGAAAATGTTATTAATTAGTTGTTTTTTATAGAAAAGGCACAGTTTATTAAATCATTCGATGTATTTTTTCTTAAATACATTACAAGTTAGTTACCACTTTTATTTAATTAACAATGATATATTTTGGATGTTTTATCTTCTCATAAACTTAAAGACCTAGAAATATACGATCAACATTTTCAAATAATTATATTCTGATAAAAAGGGCACTATGTATACCGAGAAATGCCATCTGTTCGAACGGTACGAATCCCACTGGCTACGGGCTTTTTGGGGGTTGCTTATTTACATAATCTTAAACTTAATTACATAAGGCGGGTCTAACACAAAGATCATTGTGAGGTTCTAGACGATTGCTTAGTGTTCTCCATTCTGCTAAAACTTTTCGTAAGTAAAAGAACACAATTAAGCTGATGTTATTTAGCGCAGAGTTCATTGACTATTTAACATCACTGTTAATTACAGGGTAAAATAGCAAGAAATAAATACAGGATCATTATTTAATTTCGTTTTAGGATGGCTCAATTATTAATTCAAACCTGCCATGTTATAATAATATGTAGTTTTCCATTAATGAGGCATAACCCTGTATATAAAGATTATAACGGTACTATACAATTGTTCATGTAATACATATATTTAAAATATAACTACAATAACATGTCTGTTAATATTGTTTAAATATATGATTTAATCATTTAAGAATAAAATCATGTTGAATATAGGTCCATTTGAAATACATTATGCAATTAAAAATAAACGAATGAGTGTACTATTGTTTAAACTAAAATAAATAGATCTAAGTGACTACATTTAATTAATCAAAATCAAATTATATAATTACTGTGTGATATACGCAAGTGGTCAATGTACTTAAGCATGATGTCATGGGCACAAAATGTATGTGTGTATATTGTCCTAATTAATCATTACAATAGAGCATGTGTTTTTCAAAATTAACCTTGTGATGTTGTTGTTGTATTTGTGAATGTTAGAATTGACGGAACTATAATGTATAAGGGATATGTTTGGATTATGTTAATTTTTGTTTATAAATAATATTTAACCCGCATGGTGAAACTAAATATTTGGTAGGTATAGTTCTTTATCAAATGTACTATTCGGTTTTGTTTTACTTTATATTTATCATGTAATATTTTTGATACAATTATAATTTTATTAATAGTTATTTATATATAAATGAGACAATTTATATATTTTATTTCATTAATACATATTATTTGGCTTGTTTGACTCGACGTTATATAAATTAATGACAACAGTCCTCATATGACTAATGAATAATAAACGATCATTTGTCGATTAAAAAAACACATAATTATCCATATAATATTTTATAAATATGACTTTATGACAATTATATTTATAAATGATAGACCTACATGTCATTTTATTATATATATATATATAAATTTTTCACAATCCATATAGTTTTGATCAATAACAAGTGAAGTATAAAAACAATGTTATGAAAGAACAGTTTTTTCGTATTGTTTTATTTTTAACAATGAAATATGTCTATAACATTCATTTGTACATTTTACCTTCATTATTGTATTATCCATAATATGTAATTTTATAAGTAAATTGAAATGTTCAATAACGTGTTAAATATATCTAAATATATCTATATTAAAATGATCTACAATGTAATAAATTTATTTTTTCTACAATAATTTTTTTAACAAATAATTGTAAACTCTTATAGTAGATCATGACATTCAATTTTGGACCAATAAATAAATGAGCTCGTAGTAATGTTACAAATAATTAATAATATATAACTTAAACCATAAATAAAATTGTAATATTGTATTATGTTTTAGAATGTACCCTTTTAGATCTCGGCACATTTTATAAACTTGGTTATTATTTATTTCTGGAACCTGTTGTTCTCTAATAGTCAATATTATAAATTTAGATAGACTCCATTGTTAGGAAGTTAACTCTACCTTTTTCAACAGTATTTAGAAAAAAAATCTATTTTTATTGAGTAAACATTCTAGGCGTCGGATTCATTTTTTCGCACACAAATATGTGTTGAATGAATGATTGATTAATCTATGGTAAACATCTATTGCGTAGATATGTGTAACTATTTACTGTTTAAGGGACTACATATAGTAATAGAGTAAAATTATAAATATCGATGATCTATTGTATTTCAGAAAGGTGTTTTAGATTTCTATCAGAAAACTCGAATTTATTATTTTAGACGAATTAATTTGATAATAATACTAAATAATAATCAATTAAAATTAAGAAAACATAAAATGATTTTTTTTAAAGTATGTACAAATATTGAATTGTCAAATATTATTATTCGTGCAAGATTAACCATTTCTCCTCATTTTGAAAGATTCACCAAAACAGATATTACGCATGGTGAAATCTATATCATATGATAATTTTTTTATATAAAAGATTATTTTCAAAAAATTTGAAAAGTACTTTTAATTTCGTGACCGTCATTTATTTACGTTGTAGTTCTGTACATATTACGTGCTAAATATAATAATATATACGTAGGTGTATACTTAATCGAAATAGTAACAGAAAAACCAATCGGGTACCAGTTTCAACTGGCATTTTGTTGTCCGATAGCTGACTTTTAACTAAGCAACAATGAATTACATTAATTTTAGTCAATAATCAAATGTATAATTATTTAGTAAACTGTGCTGTTAGATTAAACTTTTCATATTAAAATGTCGATCTGAAAAGTTAACCTTTTAGATCTACTACGTAAATAAGTATACATATATGATTACAGAAAAAAGGGTCATCGCATATGTGCGCGGCGATTCATTCAAAACTTTAAACTGCTAAAAATGAAACTTTAAATGATTTTAATAACGTAATTCACTTTGATTTAATAAGTAAGTGGCAAGTACTGCGAAACCAAATGATTCATAACGCCATAGGAAAACTGTCGGTAAATTGCCTTTAAACTGAGTGATTATTTAAGCGTACAGCATTTGGAAAAAATGCGGAGAAATTGTTTTGTTGTACTTCATGTTATGCCTTTTAAATTTGAATGGTCGATGAACATAAACTTAATTCAGTAAAATAAAATTAAATACAGTTTTAAAAATGAAAATGGATATGTTCAGACTATTTGATGATTATTTCTTTATCATACAGTCGAAATTTTCTTAAAATAAATAAATTAATTGATTCTGAAGTATAAAAGGAGCGTTTTGAAATACATTTGAATTTTATCAACTAAATCTTTTGGAATAGGTTTACAAATATCGAGCCACATATTGATTCAGCCATAACTGTAATTTTAACTTTATAATTTAATTTCGTAAAGCTAAAGTAGTAATCATATAACTTATTAAATTATAACTTTTAACTTATAACTTATCAACCTTAATATTATAAATTACCTAGAATTATATATAATGTCAAACGAAGTTTACGGATAATAAATATTATTTTTTATATAACACATTTATAAAGGAACAACATTAACATTAATTAAAAACTATTGTTAGTTTATAAAACAGTTTAGCGTTAGCAGTATTTTATCTTAATATATTGTATAAAGATATGAAACTCAATTCGTTTTCCATAATGATTTAGAATCTTGTATTATTCACTAAACAGTTTTATTTTTAGATATCTATGGTTTTACTACATATTTTGAACATACATACAATCGATATATATATAAATAAATAAATATAAAAGCATATTTGGAACTAATTATTCAATTAAAGTAAAGCTTTAAATTTGTCAATATTTGTCTTCTATCAATTTATAATTAATTGTGAAGCCAGATAAATATTGCATAAATTTTACATTTAATTTTTGAAATATTTTGTAGTGATCGAATATTAAAATATAAATAAAAATCTAAGATAGCATTATAGTATTTTACGATATAGTTATGCCTTTTATTTATTCCTGTTGTGTAAAACATTAGTAATTTTTATTATTATTTAAAATAGTGATACCAGTGTAACCAATTATGCGATACAACTATTTTCTTTTATCCTTTTGATAGACTTCCGGTTAACTTCGTTAGTAAAAGTTTTAGTTTCTCTGATAATAATAGTTTAGATGTTAATAATATGTTGTTAATCAATTCAATAACAATTCTTTTAAAATAATAAAACAAATAGTTGTATTCACAAAGAGTTGTATTTATGCAATTTATCCGTAAAGAAAGCAAACATCTGAATATTAGCCAAGCCTAGCCAAACATCACAAATTTTATCTTATTTTTATCGAAGAAGATATTAAACAACAAAATTAGGAAATGATTTTATCGAAAATGCAGAACATTATAAGCAAACAAATCATAAAGTATCTTTTAAAAAATAATAATACAATCTTGAATATAAATGATTGATATGAAGGTCTTTTTATATTAAGAACTATACAGAGCAAATTTAACAACACTTGCCTCATTGGAATGAACAAAAAGCATAACGATCTTGTAAAATAATGTTATGCTGTTAGATAAACGTGTTTCTTTATAACCAGTACATGTAGATTTATATTATTAATATTTTAATAATAGATTACCATGTTTTCTATTATGGTAAAATATATCTGTAATTTAATTTGAAATAAGTTATGTAGTTTACCTGGCTTCACAATTAAATATATGTATGTATTAAATCAAATATTAAAAATCGAAATCTTCCACTCCACTCTGTTAGCACCGCGTGTTCCGCAAGAGGAGCAAGCGCGTCACCCTCCGTGATAGGGTCTTTAAGGTGTGCGGCTTCTGCATGATGAGCAAGCGGATGGGCACTTGGCTCATGTTCAGCTACATTTGCCTCA
>JAUZND010007394.1:0-10361 GCA_034780555.1 Coelogynopora nodosa | reverse complement strand
GAATAGCTCGAAACCGGTAGTGCTCTGTCTCTCCGCTGTTTGTACAGGCTCTGCGCTTAGTGCTTACTTATTATTTTTAAGATTAAAGAACTTCCTTAGAGTTATCTACAATTGGTTACGATATTCAAGCAATTTCAATAGTCGACCTCACCGTAAATAACTTTGTTACCTATAAATCTGGTATCGATAAAAGAAATTTTAGCTGGAATTATACATCAGAAAAGAAATATAAATAATTTTAACGAAATGGATTTTTGGAAGAAACCAAATTGGCATTATTTATAACAATTATTTACAATCAATTTAAAACCAAAAATAACAAAATGCAATTAGCAACTTACTGTTGGAACATATTCCGAAGGAAACTTGTTAGTTGTATACGAAATAAGTATGCAAGTTTTACCAATCGTTCCATCACCAACGACTACACACTTGATCGTCTGCATGCTTAACTTTCTGGAATTTGATTTGATTTAAATGATTTAGAACACAAAGTCACAAATAATATTATTGTATGTATGACAACGTCAGAAATATTATAAGTATTAATTATTCAATTCACAATTGCTTATTTAACTGTTGCTCAATTGGATATAATGATATTTTTCGATGTAAGCTGTCGGCTTATATATGCAATTAGAATACTATTGCATTGCATAATCTATTTTTAGTAACAACAAAAATAAACCAAGCTAAAGATCTATATTTGGTAGTTGCAAAAACAAAAGCCGCATAAAATTATTACACGGCAAACCATTACTAATAAATTGGAACCAAATAAACAAATAGATAACATATATATGACAAGTGTTTTTCATAATTATATCTCAAAAAACTAAACTAAACTTCACGAAACTTTCACTTTCAATTTCAACTATATATATATATAGGCTATTATAATCTCAAATGTCATATACATAAAATACATTCAATAATTAACAAAACAACAGTTTATCTGTTCAAGTTCACAACCAAAACTATTTTATCAATCGATGCAATTAATAAAAACATTCAAGATATTTTTCCTTTTTTCCCATTCACAAATTTCAACTTATATTATAGTTAAGTCTACAAATATAGTTGAAGATTTAGAATTTAATAATATTTTCAGCTGAATGTGTATTCTTTCTTTAAAATATGTACTTGACTGAGAAAAAATACTTACATTGTATTCTGGAAATTTTCATATTTTTCATTGTGAGTATATAACTAGAAACAATTAATTATTAAAACTAAACCTTACATGACCGTTATTTTGAACAGATATGCATTAGATATGATTACAACTCTTTTTATCAACAGCATCACAAAAAAATTGCCTTCTGCTAAATAAATCCTATTTTCAAAATATAAACTAAGTTCTCTAATATGGGGATGTAAGGTGTTGTGGCACTGCTCGTAATGAGTCAAAATGTACTTTTCTTCTAAATGGAATAGATTATAAAGACTTCTAACAGAGCATAGGCAAATCAAACATTTCATATATTCTATTAATTTATAAATAAATAGTACTAATGTTAAAATATATAGTATACAGAGGCCACTATGTGGCATTGTAATGTTACACCAACAAATGACTAGTAGGTAGACAAGCCTGGTCTGGTTGCCAGAATTTATTAACTCTTGATGTAAATAAAGGGTACAATTTATATCAAACTAAGTGGTTTTTTTGTTTAAATTCCCAATTACATTAAACTCCCGGGCATTTTACTATTTTGAAGTGCGGGTACTTTTCCAGTAGGTTTCCTAAATATTTGGACAAGCATTATCTATTAAGTAGTATATATATATTTGTTAAAATTATTTTTGTAAAAACCACTACATGTCTTGGGTCACTGAGAAGAAAAACGGTAGCTTTGTAATAAACAGAAGGTCCTTGCCAGATGTTGGTTTTGACATTTTAACAGTGGGTTTGGGATTGGCTTTTGTTCACAGTAAGCAACAAACTTCTGAACTTGTTTCTAAATGGCGATTTCCTTGCATGGTCATTGGATAATTATATAGACATCTACTCTTGCAGACTTTTAGAGGGAAGACATCAAAAGCATATAGGATACCTCTGACCAATTTTCAATTAGTAAAATCAAACTATGTGACCTTGAATTAATTGGAAACGACTTTGACATTGTATAAATCGACCAAAACCATATAGTAACCGAAAAACAAATACTCGATTCGGACAGACTGGGAAAAAAACAGTCGCGAAATTTAAAACTCAAAATTTTAAAACCGCAACTGGCGTTACGTTATTCTCAACCAATCAGAAGATGATTCGTTGTTTGCTTCGTGAGACGGGTTCCCTACTACTCTAACTGCCACAAAAGGAATTCCAAAATTTTATCGTGACTGGTTTGGGAATCCGCTAGGTCCATGATATATTTTATATGATTGCCCCAAACAAATATTATATATATTGTTTTGTTTTTGTAAGCTGAAGGTCAACACTAACGGCAACAAGCGTTTTTAGAAGTAAATTTATGCGGAGGGTGTGTCGTTATATATAATCAATGAGAGCGATAAAGGCTTGCCTCAATATATGTATTAAGCTTCATTACATATGTTTACGTAGAATTAAATCTAAAGTATCATTATATAAGGCTTGAACTATATTTCATAATAAATACAACTATCATGGAAAAGAGAAGACATATTGCCCTAATGCTACAAGGGTTTATAGGGATATGGTTTTAAAAACTGATGTATGGAGCATTATAATGTTAAAAGTTGTTATGAAACAATCTTAAGTTCAACTTATAAATGCTACTAAAAATCGATTTTTTTCCAATCGGAAATCCGGTTAATCGAAACAAAATTGATTGCATTTTACCTGTTCCGATTAGGCGGAGTAAACTTTATTATGGCTGCACTGCACCGCATCTATGTGAAGCATATTTTGTTTATCTATGCAATATGGGTTATAGCGAAAAGAAATAATATATTACAGTAAAACTTTAGAATTTCACCTTTTAATTGATACTGCATGGAGAGGTGTACGAAAATTTCACAATGACGCTGTTAATATATGGCTTATAACGAAAAGAAATATTGGCAATATTTATGAAATCTGGACGATAAATAGAAATAGTTGTTGATTTATAAAATATATATATAGTATATACTTATAGTAGCATTTATATAGGTAGAATACATCAGGGACTACATACATACCTAGTATACAGATAATCATTGCTAATAATTTTACCTATGACTTATACCTCACTAAATATTATCAACATGCGACATATTTAGAAAAAATCAATAAATACTACTTAACAATTGATTACTAGCTATAGCACACCTATTACTATCAGTTTGTATCAAAATCGAAGTATGTAGTGATATATTAAAAAGTAGGATTTTTTGTTGAAATCAATCTAATAGGTTATTGTATTGCTGATGTGGATGGTTCTGTTATACAACAAATGAATGTGTACTTTTGTTTTGGGTTACTAGCAATACAGCGATATCTTCCTCTATTAGTGTCCAATCACTATCTGTCAGTGTATTAATTAATAACTATTGAAATATGCTTCCTAATGATTATAATTGTTTGTGATGAGACTTTTAAAACATTTGATAAGGAGAAATTTATTTCATATTTCCCTTTAATTTGAACACTCATTTTTTTAAATTAAAATCAAATAAAAAATCACTCCACTTGAAACGCGCACGAAGGCACATTATCATATAGTAAATCACACAGTTCCCAATAAAAACGGACTCATCGCATCATTTCAAATATCACTACAGCTCAGCGAGTTATTATGACATTATTAGAAACATCCACTTACAAAATCAAAAAGAAAAGAAGACAGTTCTGATGATAAAAATGATGTATAATTATTTTATTACTCAATAATCATGCCTCGAAACTAGCCTGTTACATAAGATAACACATAGACGACCATGTTCCATGGAGCCATGGTAACAAGGAGACATAAAAACAAGCCCGATATATTGCAATATACAGGTACTATATCGAATAGGTAGTGAAGATTGATAGATAGGCCGGTCTAGATTGCGGATAACATAAGAGTTCAGTTTGAGAGTATAGTCGCTAAAAAACAGAACGAGACCGTCACCATTGAAAGTGGAAAGTCGTTACCATAATATAGTAGTGCATATTATATCACTCAGAATATAACGTAAAACGATGCCTCAGTATATCGTTGAGGGATGATGAGGGGGGGGGGGGAGGGGAGGGGGTGCGTGCGGTTAGAACACACAAAGAACAGGTCAAACATGTATTATAATTGCGTAGTGTTAATAGTCAGGACTGTGGAGACGAGCACTCAAATACATTATACTAGTTATATATATATCGTTTGTTAGAGCGAATAATACATGACAAATAACTAAGAGTTGATCGTTCTTTCAATTATAAGGGAGGGAGAGAATGCGAGAGAAATAAAAATAAACGAAACACAAGTTTACAGACTGATAAATATACATGTGGATTAGATAGTGATAACAATAGGGCTAACAAGAAAGAGTTAGAAAATGTAGGTATCTTAATAGAATGAAGATATCAGAGGTTTCTATAAGGGGATGTGAGTGTAGGACTCTAATTATCTTTTTTAATCAATATTTTGTTTGGATGAAGAGACTGTAATGATATTATATAGTAAATCAAATGAATACATTATAAACCCGTACATATTCGTATTCTGTGAAGTAACCAAAAAAACTATCGCCCCAGAAATGAAGACAAGAAGAGAGTGAACAGAGAGCATTAAAAAAATCGTCAAAAATAATTATTATGTATACAGACACAAACAAAGCATTTTAAAACAGGCAAATGTGAGTTGAATGTGGCCTAGCGTCCCGGGGATAGAGGAATCCGTTATAGAGTCAGTTTGTTATTTATTGTAAGCAGTGTCTGTCGAGAAGGGGCTACTCCTATACTAGTACAAACGGGACAATTTCAAGTTCCAAAAATTATCCAACGGTCAACGAGACACGCGGAAAACAATATAACGGGAGGGTGCTGGGGTGGGGGTAAGAGTGGGGGATCACTGCCTACAGGATAAGGCACTTCCTGCGCTTCTTCTCTGCCGGAGGTTCCAAGGCCGCCAGAATAGCCTCATCGAAGACATTTTTGAGACCCTTCTGCAAGGCGGCGGGAGGGAAGAGAAAAGGGTACAATTTATCACTTGTTCTTTATGTAACGCAGTTCAATTCTGTTTGAATGGATATTGAAAGGATAAGATTCAGAATATTTTCATTGTAAAATCTCAATTCCACGTATAAATGTTGTATAAATTTCAATTCCAAGTATAAATGTTACAAATTCTCGAATAAATGCTGGGGTCAAAATGATTCAGTTCAGATTAGGACGTTTAACAGATAATATTATATTATTTAAATCAACTTAGCCATTAATAGTGCAACAATTTTTTGTATTCGACTATAAAAACGAGGCTCTATAAAACAATTAATCGAAGATTATTCCAGTATATTTTACTCACTACTTATAAATAGTAAATACATAGAAGAGTTTAATTTAGGATAACTTCGGCAGATAACTATTTCACATAGAACAAAACAATATTTGTTCTAATAATAAAGTAACATCTTTTTTTTCATTCATGGCAATAAATGTTTCAGTAAAAGTTGCTGAATGGTTTTTTGAAAACAATCCTATTGGCTATTTTTTTTAAGTAATGAAGGTACAATCTATTATATTGTATATAAGTTAATACAACATGTTCCAGTAAGAAATATTGCATTAATTGACAAACTTTGGCTTAAATCGATACAGACTTAATAAAACATGGAACATAAAGATGGAGGTAACAAATCTTCATTAACAAGTAACGGAGATAGACAGACACAAAAGTTAATTTCAACATTTTAGAACACTTCAACAATAATTTATTGATCAACAAATATTTCATCTGGTCGTTATTCATACTGGGTAGGACGATATTAACATTTGCAGAAGTAAACATTCTTAATATATTAAGTTGTGAACAAATAGCCAACTGTATTCTAATGATTAATTTTAATGCACACAAATGACTCCGGTGCAAATAATTATTGTATAAATTCTCACGGAAATTTCAAACAATTATAAATATATATATAGGCTATATATTAATTATATTTATGTAAGTTATATCTTTAATACAAATATTCGATAATGTAAGCTATTCTTGGTAAAACAGGTATATGATCTAATATTAACTGTTCAAGTGGAATAAGACTCAATAAATAGTAGCTATTGAAATATTTAAAAAACGTATTAACATCTTTCTATTGATGATATTTTGCCTAACATATTAATGAAAAATTATCAAATTTACACTCAAGTGTAACAGTAACAAATTAATAATGTGACGTAATTCCCTTTGAAGCATGCCATTGTTTTAATATATAAAAAAGAAAAGATATCGTAGCACAGACTGT
Organism: Coelogynopora nodosa; assembly: GCA_034780555.1. Lineage (NCBI taxonomy): Eukaryota > Metazoa > Platyhelminthes > Proseriata > Coelogynoporidae > Coelogynopora > Coelogynopora nodosa. Next base: position 3,953 of record JAUZND010007394.1, on the reverse strand, counting down.
ACATTACATTTACTATAACCAAAATGTCGGCGTATACGAATAAGAAGCAACGAAAACAGTGGGAAAAGAAAAGACTTAACATAGTTGAACACAGTACGATAATCTCTACAGCAAGTCAGAGCGGCATAATATGCACTGTGCTCTGACTGGCAGGCTGTATGGTATAGGAATAAGTACAACATACAATATAATACAATAGTCGCAAGCATACAAACTCAATCAGGTTACTATATTTAGTAACTAGTGACTCACTCCCTTCTGTAGGTTACTATTTTAATAAGAAAAATACAGATTGCACCCGACGTAGTAGCCTACACAACAAAGAATTAATACATAATCAATGCTGTATTATATAATAACATATCTGACAGAATCACACAGTAAATGACATTATTGTAAAGTCGTAGACATAAATGAGAACAGTGAATACTTAACTAAGTAAACTACATGTTGATGTATGACCCATTTGGCATCATAAAAGCATTATTTGACTGACTAACATATTTATCTATTATTATTGAGGTTCTCAATCACAGGATAGTTTGACCTTGTTACTATATTGTATAATACATAAATATAATTAAATAATCGTAATGAATATCCTGTAAAGAATATCTATTTACTCCGTTCCATATTAATATGATAAATATGCCTGCTGTACTCTATTCACAATTATATCTGTTGAATAACTTTAATTAATATTTTGTTTAGATTATTAACAAAATAGTTAAAAACAAAACCTACATCACTTTATTTAATTCCATTATAGTAAATTAAAATACTTTTAGATTAGTATGCATACTATAATGAATATACTATTCTTGTAAAAATATTTTTTAGATATTGCACTAAAATGTTTGCTTTTAAATAGATTAAATTTATTGATACAATGCTACCTTATAAGTGAATAATGTTAACATAAAATATTAGGTAAAGTATATATGATGTTTAAAAAATAGTTTTAGTGATAGATTTCATTTGTTTTTCCTACATTCCTTTTGTGTAGAATAGCAAATCAATTTCCGTCATTGGACAATCGGTTAACAGCTAAATAGTTTTTTTTAAAAGCAGAAACTAGTAGAAACACAGTGATTAAATCTAAGTGAATTCACAATGTAGGTTATGTTTATATAATATAAAGGAATATAGCCGGGATATATAAACATGAGAACATCACATGGCTTTGTGCAATAAGAAAATACAGGTAACACGTGAAGTGATAAACAGTATTTTTATAAAAACTAGTCAATAATGTTATAACATTTTTTTAAATATATTGTATATCACATGTTACACAGTTCAATATTTATATAGAGTATATAATATAGTGTAAATAGCCTAATTTATTATAATACATTGATTAGCATTGCATTGTAATCCGAAAGTAATAAGTCCATTCTCTATCAGTTATAGTATATACCAATAACAAATTATGCTCGGAACGATATCGAATATCCACAAATATCTTTCTCTTGATATATATCTCTTTAATCAGTCTTTTCCACAATAAAGCCGGTGGTATTCCGCGTGAATTACTGTCTTGTAATGTACTTAACATTTAAGTAAAGCAGGCATATAGGAGCAGACTAGTATTTCGATAAGCCTGCGGTTTATAAATAAATTGATGATTTCTGACATTTTCCAAACAGAACAAACCTGCCAGAAGTGGAGTAGGCATCAACGTGAATTGATCATGGCATTGTGATATCATTATTATCATGATCAGTATTGCGTGTGCACGTCATTGCTAGAGTTCTTCAGTTTACAATAAAATCTATCTACCACATAATGTGATCAACATTATCAATGTACACATGCATTGAGAGCTAAACGGAATGCTCTACACTCAATGAACGACACACACACAGCAAGAATCAATAAACCACTACCCCACCTCAGACCACGATGGATAATGACAAGAGGAGCAGCACACACAGCCGGGGTTAGCATGTTGTTATCACTGCCAAATAAAGTGTAGTTATTGCATTGGTGTGGAGCCTTAGTTTTACACTGGAATAAAACAGCCGTACGATGTCAAATGTAAGTATTGTAACAGGTATACCGGATCACGAGATGTATAATAACGGATATAGACAGCACAACTAAAAACATATAATAACTAAATAAAGGATGTTATTACTAATTATGTGAGCACGTAATAATTTTTTTTTATAGTCTGCTCTGAACACCACAAATTCTTATCGTTTACATACGATTTTGAAGTATCAATATAATATATTAATTGTAAGCGTCTAAGCGGTCACGACCAGTTCTCAATTGGAATCAGTAATTGTCTTAGCTATTTTTAAGAAAGAAAAATTAACAGTAATTTTGAGTACGTCATACGATAAGTAATAAATTCAACGGGTGTTCAACGATCTCTGGAGAAATGATTGAATTGGTTTTTATTAAATATAATGTAAATATTATTCCATTATAAAAAGTCCGATAGCATAATAACTGATTCGACGGTCTTCAAAAATAATAGGACGGACACTTTCTTTCAGACTTTAAAAAAATGTTTACATGACGTTTTATTCAAAAAAGGTATATTTAAACAATTTTAATATAGCTATATTCAATTTTATAATTTAGTTGAAACTGTTTTCTAGAATACTAGTTTAGTAATTATACAACAATATAGTTAGATGCGAAATTCAAGAGCATTTAAAATATGTAAATAGTAAAACATTAAAAATACTAAACAGATATCATATCTCGCTAGGCTATATATTTTAACACATAAAAATAAGTTGTTCTATAACAGATATCTTATGCGTATACTATCGATCTTGCCTTACACTGATACAATGTTACTTGCATTAATAACAAGTGTTTAGGTGAGAGAGAACGAACAAAAGCTCAGATCAAAATAGGGTCAAGACAGAGTCCCTAGTGAGCGTACAGGGTCGCTAATCTTATTGTGTTTTAGCCCCGGCCATGTAGCAGGACCACTCCTCCAGAACCAGAGAGGAAATCATTGCCCCTTAGGGAGTTATACCAGAGGTTTGAAGGGTGATAAGGGCCTGTGGTGTTTGATCGCAAGTAGGGCAAGTATTTGGAGTTTTGCGGTGGGTGGATCTCTTGAAGGTATCGAGTGTTGTGTTTTGAGTTTGATGATAAGAGAGGATAGTGGAGACTGTGGAGTATTGACTTTAGGTGGCTAATGTAAGAGCTACTATGAAGCCAGTCAGTCGTGGTAGACTTACTTGAGTAAGCGCGGAGCACTCGACATATTTGACCGCGTGGAGGTCCTTGGCCAGCTTCTCGCCCATCTCGGTCGTGATGGGGCGCTGTTTGTTGCGCGACAACTTTTCGCAGGTGGTGGCATTGTCGCGCAGATCCATCTGGGTTCCCACTAGCAAGAACGGCGTCTTCTGGCAGTGGTGAAGAATCTCTGGGACCCACTGCGGTACGGAGAAAGAGAGAGGAGGGAGGGGAACGATGAGATCAGAAGGTATAATATATGGATGCAACCGGATTTCCTCACTTTTACCGGAATAAAATTGAATCACTTTTAACGCAGAAAGTTTGTCACAAGTACATAGACAATAATACATTACATTGCAAACGGTGTTTAATCTTATTAGACTGTGTCAAATTGTTTAAACAGGATAAAACAGTATTTCATTTTCACAATGGTTTTATTTCAAAGCACAACATAATGCGTAATATACAGACAAATCACAAATAGAATAGATTTTATAATAAGTTTGATTAAACACCCAAAAACAAACGAACTATAAGTGGAAAAAAAACTATTTATGTGGATATCTAAACTACCAGATCCTCTCATCACTTTCTGACCTTCTCCTTGACGTTCTCATAGGATGCGGGATTGACGACCGAGAAGCAGACGAGGAAGATATCAGTCTGTGGATAGGACAGGGGTCGGAGGCGATCGTAGTCTTCCTGCCCGGCGGTGTCGAAGAGGCCCAGAGTGTAGGGTTCCC
>JAUZND010007392.1:0-10362 GCA_034780555.1 Coelogynopora nodosa | reverse complement strand
AAGTGCAGTAAATAGGATAATTACATTCAATAATATTAAGCCCATTAGGCTGTAAAGTTCTACATTTATAAATATACCTGAGTTCTAGTCTACGTCGGTTTTTAGTCGATTTCGATGTTGAATCAATACACATATAAAAGAAAAATTATCTAGCAAATGTAACAGGGAATTTAAATGTTACGCAATAACGGTATCTCGTATATTTTTAATGTTGGAAATATGACTAGAAATACGCTTGCGGAGAAAAGAGACAGTCTGCCCAACATGTAAAGATTTCATACACAAATTACCAAAAATTAAATAAATAGCACCAATCGTGTCACAATTAAGATTTTTACAAATACGGCGATTAACACCAGAGGTATCTGAAAGAAAATTAGAACATTTAGCAAAATCACAATAAAAACAAATAGGACGAGCACATTTATAAAAAAACTAAGGCCCAAAGAGAAGGAGGGTGAACCCCTAAGGAAAAAAATAACATCCAGTTTTGTGGCACGAAGAAAGCGTTTGAAAAAACTTTGGGTTTTCAACGCAAAAAAATACGCTGTACAATAAAAATTTAATATTTTAAGTGAGGAACTTCTACGTACAAGACGGATGATTGGGCTTTTAATTATACATTTTAATTCCCGGTTGCAGTTCTTTTTGTCCGTAAATATAATTGATTGTTAAATTTTTAAAAAATTATCGTTAGACCGAGTAAAAGTAAGCGGAGTATGTGGAAGGATGGACGGTGTGGATCAGAATTTTCATGAACGTCTTCTTTCACAGCTTGAATACCATCTGAAGTCCGTATATTAGTATAAAGTGACACAACATCTAAAGTAAAAATTAGAAATGTGTTGGAAGAGTACAGTTAGTGAGTTCAATAATAAAATAGTCTGTGTCCCTGATGTAGCCAGATGTCTTCTGAGCTAACGGTTGGAGAAAGTGATCAATAAGGTTAGCTGAAGCGGATAATTTTCCATGACAGTCTGTTACAAGATATCTTCCAGGGGGTATACGCTCACGAAATGTCCATGAATCTGAAGGTTTATTGATTTTTAGTAAAATATAAAAATATATAGTCTTATAGTCAAATGTCGGTGAAAGATATAATAATAATTCTCTTCTAAAAAAATATATTTCTTATTGTATAAATCCTGATGAATTTTCCGTAGAGTTTGGGCAGTCAATTTGTGAATTGAAGTCTGAATCACTTTGTAAAAAAAATGTTATTGAGTTGATGATTGGCTTCAAAAATATAGTCAGCCTTCTTCATAATTCCACAAGATGATCCCTTGTATGCTGGTTTAATAATAATTTCCTTATTATTTCGAAATCATGTAAGTGAAGTCCTTTGAGATGGAGTTAGATTGTCCTTTAAACGATGAAAGTTATTTTTTGAAAGAGAGAAAAAGACGTTATAAAGTAAAGTAATAATAGATAATAATTGCGAAGACAATTTTTTTGAAGGTGGACGGTCTACACCACCAGAATTAAAGGTAGATAATTAGAGGCTGACAATAAAGTTAGCAACAATTTATCTCAATTTAGAAATATTAGGTTCCCGAGGTGGGGTGTAGAAAAATAGAACAGTCAACAAAAGAGGGTACACAAACTGTTAAATTTACAACAGGAACACCACAATATCTATCACAAAGATTCTGTGGGGTAACTAGTTTAAACCACTCCTCCCGAGTGTAAAAATCTGATCAACGGAATCTTTAGTCCAGGAATAGGAGCCCGGCACTGTGTAAAATTGAGGCTGTGGAATCTTAGAAATAGAAGATAGAAGGTTGTTTGGAGTCAAAGCAAGAAATTGATTAATAGACTCCAAATAGTTTTTTTCAAGCAAAGAAGAACCAGTCTTATAATCAATAAAGGGAAAGAAAAACAATAAATTTAGGGAATTTTCTTTTAGCCACTACACTGTAAGTAAGCGTCTTATTGAATGAATTGTGGAAGCCTGAGCAGAGAGTAGAAAGAGAGAGGTGAATCAGAGAGAATACAGAGAGAGAGAGAGAGAGTGTAGAAAGAAAAACTACAGAGAAAATAGAAAGAGTAGACATAGTAGAGAGAGTGAATAGAGAGAGAGTAAAGCGAAAGTGTTGAGAGTAGATAGAAATGAATGAATGAAGAGAGAGATTAGAGAGACTAGAGAGAGTAGAGAGATTAGAAAGAGTAGAGAGAGAGAGTAGAGAGAGTCAGTTAGTTAAAAGGGTAGATAGGATAGATAAGATAGGTGAGTGAGTGAGTATAAAACAGCTAAAATGGTGCTCGACCACAGATAAAAGTCAGTTATATCAAAATACACTTTTCCAATCAATTCTGGCTAATAAGAATTATTATTTAACACGTTTGACTCACTTGATAATGTCCCCCATGTCAGAGATACCAAGACTAATCAGGTAGGCTCCGTAGTAAAAAGAGGCTGCCTTGCAGAAGTCCAAGACAGACATTGACATTCCAAACGCAAGGCCCTGTATATGCGCCTGCTTCAAGCTATCCTTATAGGGTGGTGATATAGCCGTCTTATAGTCCTCGACAAAGCGGGACTCTTGAGAAAGGCCGACAACTGTTCGAATCAATTCAATGCCCTCAACAGCAACCTAATGTGATGAGAGATAATTGAACTGACATTACTTGGTCGTTATTCACTAGTGTTACTGCGCAGAGATTTTATTTAGTTGGTGTTTATTATTGAAAATGTATTGATTTATTGATTTTATATTTATTGAATGTTAAAATGATATGTAGAGCAATAAATACTTTTCAAATGAGTGTATGAGATTATTTGGTATACTTTAATAAACTTTTTTATATTTTAGTTACTATCAATATCATTCTGTTAGTCAATTTAGTAGCTTTATAAGCTTCATATTCTTCAGAAGTGCTAAAGCTAAAACAGTCTTATTCATAAAATTGATTCTTCAATTAAAGTATAAAAAAGTGCAATGCGATATGTGATTAATAAATAAAAATAAACATTTTAGATTAATTTCGTAGATTGTCTATTTATGTTTGCAAAATAATTAATACTACTAATATTAAATAATATGTAGTAAGATAAATAGTTAAAAATGAAATAATTGCCAATAATTGCGTTTTTTCACGATCTGAATGCACGACAGAAAGGACCTATAATTAGAATTTTAAACATAACAGTAATTTCGTGTTAGTGAACATATTTATGAACCGATTATAAAGAGTTACCAAATAATTGAAACTTAAATATTGGCGTAAATAGAATAATATAGAAAATGTTATCTAATGTTTTATTTAAATTTATTTAAATAGTTTTTAATACGTTATCAATTATAAAACGTCATTACAACAATTTTAAAACGCATTACAACAATTATAAAACAAAATAAGAAAGAAACACTGGCTGCAAATAAATTGCACATTTCACACCATACATTTCCGAAATTACACCTCTTAGTTATATAGAGGGACTAATCATGGCATTCGATAAAATTGTATAAATATGTGAAGAATATCATCGGATTACGAAAGCTCAATTCAATTGATAATAGCGCATTGGGTAAATAAATCGGCAAAGTAGGATGATACAAGTAAACTGTTATATCAAAGAAACGGAGCTAGAAAAAGTCGGTAAATACGGTGATTTGGGCTGGAGATAAAGGTAAAAAAAAACATACATTAATATATATATTTGACTTGGGATAAAGGTAAAAACACCACGAATAACTGAACCGAAATTAAACCACCAGATCAAGATCAGACCAATAGTTTCAGGTTCTGGTGGTCCAGTTTGCAAATTCTCACACCTTCTCCGCAGACTCATCCCCACTTCTCCTCCAAAACATCTCGGGCCGCTCACCTCCATCGCGCAATTAATCAACGAAATAGAGCAAATAGGAAAGGATCAAATAAAACCCCACAACTTCCCATTCAGCCTGGACGTTACTGCGTTATACACGTCAGTCCCACCCAATGAAGCCGTCCAGCACCTAAGTGATTGCATATCCAATAAACCCGATATCATCCTACCATTCGCAGTTCAAAACATACACGACATGGTTACTCTCATACTGAATAGCACATTTTTCGAATTCAATGGAAAGTTTTATTAACAAATGAATACATTACCCATTTGCAGCAGCTTATCCGGAGTACGATGATACTATTCTTGGACAAACTTGAAAGAAGTGTTCCATCCAATATCAACACAATCCTTATATTCTTATATAGGTATACAAGAGATACGTCGACGACACCTTCATCAGGAAAACGAATAAATCTGAGTCAGACACAATTTCTGGGACCCTCAACCATCAACACTCAACAATAATGTTCTAAATCGAATACCCAGACGCGACCAACTCAATTTCCCTCCCAGACTTCCACCTCACGGCAAAAGCCAATGGCACGATCACCATAGCATTAAAAAACATAATAAAATAAGGCCATACAATTAAATATACAATGAAATAGCCTGCGATTAGAGCTGTTATAGAAAATAATAAGGTAAGATAAGTATAGCAAAGTTGTGACATTACTAAAAAGTACTAAATGTGACGAAAAATAAAAAGGGAGAGATGGTTATATGAAGATAAGGTCTTTTTAACTCATCCCTTTCGGAGTGGCTGCTTAGTGAAGAAGATTGCTTTTCGATGCTAATGGCTTCTTTGAATCTTAGTTGAACGGGATCGTTGTCTTTGGAAATTATTGACGTTGTGAAGGATGCTTCAGAATGTAGTATCGGAATGCAGAGCTTGTTTGGTTCGTTAAATGTTCTTTGTGGCGATTGTGTAGTTGACATGTTGCCATTGAGCATGTGAATGGTTGTGTCTTCGGCTTTAGTGTTTGTCTCAGTATACTAGATCTTCTGAATAGTCGGCCGGGGAGATCGAGTTCTTTAAATATTTGTCTGATTTTATTGTCAACCTTATCATTGACGAATGGGAATTCGAAATAGAACGGTCCAAGGGAATTATTGGGTTGGCTTCTGTTTCTCTGTTGACTTTTGTCCATAAAGTCTGCGCGGTATCAATTGGTTCTCATTCGTTTTTTAAAAGAATTAACGTTGATTTGGGCTTTGTCTACATCAGTGCATCGAGAAGTTTGACGTTTCATTTCATTCTCTAGGATGTTGTGTTTAGATGATTTGGGCATTCGTGACAGGTAGTTTGGTAGAAGGTCGCTTTTAGCTGCTTTCTCGTAGAATGCTATGGTTTTCATGCCATCGGCTTTTGCCGTGAGGTGGAAGCCTGGGAGGGAAATTGAATTGGTCGCGTCTGGGTATTCTATTTCGAACATTATTATTGAGTGTTGATGGTTGGGTGTCCCAGAAATTGTGTCTGCTTCAGATTTATTCGTTGTCATGATGAAGGTGTCGTCGACGTATCTGTTGTATATAAGAATATAAGGATTGTGTTGATATTGGATGGAACACTTCTTTCAAGTTTGTCCAAGAATAGTATCTTCGCACTCCGGATAGGCTGCTGCCCATGGGTAATCTATTCATTTGTTAATTAAACTTTCCTTTGAATTCAAAAAATGTGTTACTAAGGATGAGAGTAACCATGTCGTGTATGTTTTGAACTGCGAATGGTAGGATGATATCGGGTTTATTGGATAGGCAGTCACTTAGGTGCTGGACGGCTTCATTGGGTGAGACTGATGTGTATAAAGCGGTAACGTCCAGGCTGAATAGAAAGTTGTGGCATTTTATTTGATCCTTTCCTATTTGCTCTATTTCGTTGATTAATTGCTCGCTGGAGGTGAGCGGCCCGAGAATTTTTGGAAGAGGGGTGTGATGAGTCTGTTGAGAGGGTGTGAGAATGTGCAAACTGGGCCACCAGAACCTAAAACTATTGGCTCTGATCTTGATCGGGTGGTTGAATTTTGGAATGGGTCAGTTATTCGTGGTGTTTTTACATTTATCCCAAGTCAAATATATATATAAATATATGTTTCTTTTTTATCATTATCTCCAGCCCAAGTCACCGTATTTATCGACTTTTTCTAGCTCCGTCTCTTTGATATAACAGTTTACTTGTATCATCCTACTTACGGATTTCTTTACCTGCAATGCGCTATTATCGATTGAATTGAGCTTTCGTAATCCGATTATACTCTTCACATATCGTTGTCGTCATGCTATTATTGTGTAAGTCATATTTTTCCAAATACATTAAATGTTTAAGTGGATTCGGACGATTTGTACTTTTTCATATTTTATTATACTTTTAAGCATAATACATTTTCCTATCAGACCGCTTGTCTATATCTGTATTGAAAGTATCAATAATAAGTACGTTATAACTAAAATTTGTAAATCGTATGTCCAACATTTCTTCATTCAAAATATATGTAAGTTAGTTGTTACATAATATAAACACCTAATTATTTTAATAGCAGGATTAAAAAACATATGACATTTCCAGTTATTAAGAATAAATATCATTGACAAGTTAACTGTTGAAAAGATTAACGATTTCGAAAAAACCAAGAATATTCAATATGGGTAAGATTTTTATAACTACAAGAATAACATAAAATAATTGTTATGACCTCAAAATTCTAGGAATTACCCATTTGCAATGTCTGAAAAACAACAGCCGCTACACACTAGCTGCATCACAAACTCAATAATGCTACCTTTCCAGCGGTCTCCATGGCGGATTTATCCCTCGTGCCAGAACCATACTTCGACATGATCTGCATCACCCCGCCGATCATAATGAAGGGGACAAATGCGAGGATGACCAGAGCCAGTCGCCACTCAAACACGATGCCGCTGATTACTCCAACACCCAAACCTGCCACCGCTTGACATCCTGTGCCAAGACGGACTCCGGACGCCTGGAAATCAACAGAAGTGGGCCAGAGGAACAGTTAAAACAATGGATATCGTGAGACCAAATAAATTATATGGCATTTGCGCGTGGTGCATTAAGTTTCAACATTATTAGCCTATTTGAGATTGGCACAACTGCTAAAATACTTCTCTTGTCTGCGCTTGTCTCGCAAAACTGGTGTATGACTCATTGTTACCGTAACCATCGTTTAAAATAATGTTAAGTTATATTGTTCATCTATAGGAGAGAGTGTAAGGAAATCCATCTATGGTAAACATGGTGTAGAGCCAATAGTGTGAAAGGTTTACATCGGAAATCGAGTTAAAATTTGAGCTAAAACACACGCGACAAACATGACATATGAGTATTTCGAGGAAGTGGTTTTAAACTAAAGTAGTAAATTGGGACGGTCGCAGTTACGTAACGTCATAGTGTGACCTGTTCCCACGAAAAAACTGTTTCCCAGTGTTTTGAAATATTTAAATAATAAACATGTAATATAATCCGCCATTTAGAAAGTTTATGATCAAAATGCCCTTAATAAATATTTATTTTGAAAGATGTTCATGCACTTTTGATGCAATTAATTCCAGTTGCTAAAAATGATATTTTCAACCAAATATAAATATATTTATCTATATTATCGATATTAATTATTATCAATTAGAAATTAATATAACTTTAAGGAATACACATATTTAAAAGTTTAAAATTTAAAGAAAAACTAAACTGTTATGATATATGGTGGCCGACAAAGGTCAATATTAAATACTATGTATTTTTTGTAAAGCACACTGTTTATTGCCAAATACACATGCATTTCTCGAAATACTATGCGTTTTATCTAAATACACATGTGTTTCTCGAAATACTATGCGTTATATTTAAATACACATGTGTTTGTCGAAAGGCTCCGTGTTTTATCTAAATACGCATATGCTTTTCGAAATACTCTGCGCTTTATCTAAATACACATGTGTTTCTCGAAATACTCTGCGTTTTATCTAAATACAATTGTGTTTGTCGAAAGATTATGTGTTTTATCTAAATACGCATGTATTTATCGTGTTTTATCTAAATACGCATGTATTTATCATGTATCAACCAAATACGCATGTGTTTCTAGTGTTTTAATTAATACACAGAATTTTAACAAAAGACACATTGTTTCATCGAAATACGCATGTTCTGCAATAAATGTATTGAATTATAGTTCTGTTTTAATTATTCAAAATTTAATGTTGCTCGGTTAATGTAAATTTCAACATATTTAAATTATATTTTATAGTTTGTAATATCACGAGAGACAGAAGGAAATAAAGATACGTCCGATAGCAAAGTTTATTATGATTATAATAGCAACAACATGCTCTTTTATACAACGGTGAACGCCTGTGTTTGGCAAATCCAATCTGACAGCTTTCGAAACAGTAACACATATAAACATATATAAATAGAGGTTCTTTTGCGCGCGCGCATACAAATTCACAAGTTTACAGAGCATACAGGTCCTACAAGTTTATAACCGTAGATACAAATGATTTGCTACTTTAAACTTATACATAAAATATACATTGTACTTTTATTTTTACTAATGTTTTACTAAATAATTATGTTAACTCTACTGGACATACTCACTATCTGAACAAAATTATATTGAGAATAAAATTATGAAATAATCAATATTTTTATGACCATTTATCTTATTTATATTTTGCATTGCTAAAATTTACTTCCCATTTAATTGATACACAATTTTTTCTCTTCAACAATATAGTAATACAGTTTAATAACAAATTTTAAATTATTATTAGTAAACCTCTTCACCAAAATAGACAATTTTAATACTGGAGTTTGGATATGTATCATGTGTATCTATCTTTATTTTATCTGAAATAGTTATATTTTCTTACTTAAATATCTCATTCTGTCTATCACTCAAAGTAATATTTTACAAGTTTTATTACATTTCCATTATTTGACTTGAATATACAATAATTGAGAATGAGAAATTATTATATGCTTTTCCATTAAAATGGAAATTATATATTTTACAACTGTATTATATAAACAAAAGTATCTTTAGAACAAAGAGAGTAAGAAAATGTAAACAATTATTGACGTAATATTAAACTATATTTAATTTTAATAAGTAAAAGTATATTACTTAAATTAAATTTCTAATTAATTTCTCATATTATTTAAACATTATATATTATTATTATACAATTAATAAAATGTAAGTATGTATATTTCTAAGTGGAGCTAAAACATTATTTAATATATATATAATATTATAAGTGCGTGTATTTTATAACTGAATTTTTTAATTATATTATTTATATTGCAAATTATATAATCAGACATTATTATTAGGCTGATATCAGCCAGATTAGGCATATTAGCTTCTCATAAGGCTGACATGGTAGCAATCTATAATTTTATAACATGTTATGCTTTTATAATTCAAATTGGTTGATAATATTTTTTGTCTTTGATTATTGTATTATCAAAATTCAATTTTGTACAAATATTTCATTGTTGTAAGACCAAATCCTGACTTACATGGACATCAGGATGGCAATCTGGTTTGTCTGTGTATGTCAAATTATTTTGGATGCTGGTAGCAAGTAGAACTAATCTATACTTTACTTGACATCATAACAAACTATTTCATTAATACATTTATACAGCAGGTCGTGTTTGTTTATCTGAACTAATTAATTAATAACAAAAAAGGTCAAATCAGTGAGAAATTATCAATTAAATTAGCACCATTTGTTAGTTTTAACTTTACAATATACAACTTTTGTATAGGTAATATACAAAATATCACACAAAATGTATATCTAAACCTACTAAAAAAATACAATGAAATCTAATTGCTGTCTATATCTTATTGAACTAGAGCCTAGCCTGCTTCACTGTAAATTTTATCTAAAATGACTGTATCAGGGTGCAGCCATAGAGATTGGATAGCAAAAGTAGTTTGTCAAGAGGTGACATCAGTAATCTATGCTTAATATTCCAATGGCATTAACATGATTGTTCAATTCAAAGCATTTTAAACTAATATATAAATATAAAGATAGATAAACCGACAAAAGCTATGTACTACATTATAATTTCACAAATCAATATAACATTTTGATCAGCTTACAATGCTAGAACATTTTGGAATATAACAAGGGCATAGGAACAGGTCCAGCATATCAGTCCTAGCACATTGTTAATGGTTTTAATAGTGTTAAAGTGAACAATCATTTTTATAAAGTGCCTTTATTATATTTTCTTTATAAAATAATGTGTGTTGTTAAATAATACATAGAAAGAGAATAATCTATAATTTTATATGCATAGACATGATATATATTCATATTTTTATTGTATACATTACATCATAATTCCTGTTGTAAATTTTAATTTTGACTTACAGTACTTGAGCATCCAGGATGACTTACATGAGCATTCTAGCCCAGTGGAAAAGGAAAAAGATCATTTATGGGAGCCCATGTGGGTTCCCACAATATAATTAATATTTTGATGGGCC
>JAUZND010007391.1:0-10364 GCA_034780555.1 Coelogynopora nodosa | reverse complement strand
ACCGGCAACATCGGCGAAGTATAGAGCTATGGTCAAACGGCTTTTAAACCAACTGAACTGAACTGAAACCAACTGAAACCGATTGTGAACTGACCTATTGTTAACAAAATGATATTTTCCTCATATTCCAAAATTCCCTTACACCGGACCATCCCTCGAATTCGAAAGAAGAAGGTTCCATAAATTAAAACTAGACGTGACCCTGCCAAGCCACTAGTCCGTTAACGACAAATCAATAACAGTAGAAGGTTGGAAAGAAGTAAAAATAAAATAATAAAAAATCCAGAAAACTAAAACTAGTTTAAAAAGAACTTCAAAGATTTATTAGAATATGCTGACTTTTCATAAAACTACAATACAATGTTTTTGAAAAAGTTCGTTTATTATACTTTAGAATTAGGGAGAAGCTAAAAAATAATAAAGTCACAATATAAAATAATCTATGACAGATTCCAGTCTTGTCAATACAGAAATACATCTACAATATTACTTCAAAAAAACGTGTTTTTTATATTATATTGACCTTCACCTAAACTGAAAGTGGGAAAGGGGCTCCAGATGTTGTCGGAGCTTTTGATAAAAGACAGGGCGACACATTTGTTGCATGTAGATGCTAACATTACTGCATTTTAATGAGGAGACCATGTTATTCTGTCAAAATTAGAGAAACCAGAACATATCGATGTGAGAAAGGCACTGAGATGCTCAGGGAAATCATTTTGAAAAAAATATTGATGTATTTTATGTTTTGTAAAATATGATGACCATTCTCTGATTCATAATACATTTTCGATTTTTCATTTTAAATCGATAAAATCATCTCTTTTATGTTGTGCACCATGTACACATAATAAACAACTTTCAAGCAACAGGCAAAATTGCTGAAGTCTCATTAAGTAAAAAAGAATAATAATTTCATAAACGCACCAGTATCATCCGGGTTGGTGGAATTGGTCAAGGCCTCATCTAGCGTCCATCGGGCTAGAAAAGGCAGTCCCGAGGGGACGAGCGCCAGCAACAGCGGGCATGAAAGGGTGGGATGGTTCCCCTCGCGTGACTGCCTGAGGGCGGCGGCCAGAGTCAGCAGAGCGAGGCGACGTTGTGTGGCCGAGGAGGAGCGAGACAGGGTGAACAGCTCCTCTACTGTGTAGCCGGCTCGCTGAAATGGTAAGTTATACAAGGTTAACATATATGCTACTTGCGCTTTCCACCAGTAGTATGGAGTATTAAATATGTATAGTATACCATAATATTTATGAATAGTGAAATTTAGATAATTTTAGTATATTTTTAAGCAATCAAACATTTTTTACAAATCTTTTTATACTTTCCGAAAACATTTTAAATTTATATTATTCAATAATTTTTAACACTTACTTAATATTATGTTTTACTTATTATATTAATACTAACTAGCAAGTTAGGGCATGATTGGTTTAGTGACGTACTTCCGGTTCATCACCATGGTGATGCAAGCCAATATGTGAAGGGATGTCTTCTGTGGGCGCAATCACGTTCCCATTGAAGTCAAATCGGGCCTGACAGCTTCCCTGTCGGAGGAAGGAATGAAGAAGTAGAAAACATAATATTATATATATAAAATATAATCCATATAGAGTAAAAATAATCTAATTCAAATAATATATTTTTCGATAAATTTGAAAAGTGAGAATGTTGCTGATCATCAGCCAATCGGGGATAAGACATGTGTCAATAACTTGATGACGTCACCTGAGTAGTGAGAGTCGATTCGGGAGTCTTGACAGCCTTCATCCAGGCAAGTTTATCAGCTTCGACCGTGTCCAGGTGTGGTATCTTGGGGTCTGGAGCAATGGGCAGGTCAGCTAGGTCTGAAATAGCGGACAATAAATGCATGACGTCACAAGAGCTTGACGTCAACCGGCTTTGATCGATATAGAATTCTGGTGATACTTTAATTTAAGTTGAACATGTTTCAAGTAAAATTGAAATTGTTTCATGTTTGTATGATGAATTTGAGCTTAATTTTAACAATAGAAAAAAACATGCATAGGTATGTGCCATACTTTATTAATTTTTCACAAAATTTGGATAATTATTTTTCCATTTACATAATTTTAAAAAATTGGATTAACGTGATTTCAATGAGATACAAGTACTGTGGACATTGCCGACAGCTTTAAACTCTGCACCATAACAAACACTTCTCGATGGTTTGTAACCTTGTGGTTCTTTTACTACATTGTCTGCCTTTGATTACAGATTTTAAGAATTTTTTACTTCTGTTTAACATGTTGATGACACAATATTGTTGCTTGTATTGACATTAGCTATAATAATTGTTCGGAATACAATACAAGATGTTTTAAGAACTTGCATTTTCTACTTTATAATATTTCTTCAATAATGTCATTAATGATTATCCTTACAATACAGCGTAAGTACAAGTTTTGTTATATGAGTTGACAGTTTTTTGTACAAATTTAATTGGCTAGTGTATTGGCTTACCAGTATTTTTATAATTATTTCTAAAAGTCAGTTTGATGTTCATCAGAATTCAGCAACCTCTTTCTCAGATTTTTAGTTAGTTACAGACTAATTATAAGTATATGTATAGTTCAAACTTTGTACATTATATTAATAACTGCACTACTTGTTCCTGTTTATCTTAAAAACTAAAAAAAGAAAAGAAAACATTCTTTTTAACTGATAATATTAAAATAAAGTAATACTTTTTCCAGGTTATATATTGTCATGAATAGTCTATCTTTCCGAACTTTAGTTGTCCTTGGTTCAACCTACTTCATGGTAGCTGTGAATAAATAAACAAAGAATATCATCAATTTAAGCACGAGCCTAGATCAAAGGCGTCACTCACCGATTGTGGAGGGATCAGTAGAGACGGTATACATCTTTCCTGATTCCCGGGCTGTTGGTGTGACGCTACTGGTTGACTTGACAACTCGGCTATGTTGTTCTTCCCGGTTGTCCTTAGCAACCGCGGCTTGATGCCGAGTCTCGATGAACTTGAGGAGGGCTGGATCTGTAGATGTGACCAATAAGAAGACTGTGGTTGTAACGTGTTATAAATATGACGTTAATATTTCGTTTTATGTATATAATTGCATAATATAATGTTTCATATTGTATATATTCTTATACATAATTCTTCTATGATACTCAGACGTATCATCGAAGAATCACGTATTCATCAATCGGACCTTATGTGCACCTTCGATGATTTTCGTAAGCCTTCGATTCTGTGTCAAGATCTGCCACACCCAGCAGTGCTCAAAACCTACAACGTTCCACAAAAACTGACCAACGCTGTGATGGCTCTATACATCAAAACCAGAGCCGCGATTATCACACCAGACTACTTTGACACGACATTTTTAGATAAATGATGACTATTTAATTTTTGTTATAGATTAATAAAATTTCGTATCTCAAAATGTTAATTTTTAAAATTCACAAATAAAATACTTGCTAAAATACTGCACGATTCAAATTTATACTTTAACCCTCCCCCTCCCCCTCAGGTTTTTACGCTGGACATTCCTACTGCTAAGTGAAAGTCACAATACTTGATAAGGTACAAAACATGACGATCTTACTGTATCACCCCAGGACTGTTTTATAAAGCCATTTTACACGACACAACGGAGGGGTGCGCTGTCGTAAACCCACCTAAACTGGCCCTGATCCGGCTCTGCTCGGCCAGAATGTCCGCCTCCTTGAGCCCCTCCAAGCGCGCCAGATTCTCCTCATGGATGCAGCGTACCTCCTGGTTGGCAGCGTAACCACACAGACCCTGTCCGGTCAACAGGCCCCCAATATGGGGGAGGGGGACACCTGCAACTGGCGGCCTCACATCAGCACGGTTGCTGGAGGTAGGGGTGAGCGCTGAGAGAAGAAGGTGTGTATCAATGCTCTATTACTATCAAAACATGAAAAGCCGTTTTTGGTACTTTTGATACCTTTATAAAAAAAAATTTAAAAATCTTAATTGTGTTTAGTTAATATAAGATTAAAGTTTGACTTCACACATCGATTTAAAAATGATGTAAAAAAATTAAGTTTAAATTAGCGTCATAAAAAATTAAGATAGTTACAGAGTGCCGACAATATATAAATTATAATACGTTCTAATATTGCATACTGAAATGAACCTGATTTATAACATACTCAGTTATCGCAAACTTATTTTAATGTCCACAAAGAATTGTACAATGCTTACATTACAACGAATCGTTCTCATTTAAAATATGTTCCATCACATCGACTGAAAACTATCATCAGTTTCTCTTATTTGATTTATATAATGTCAATGTGAAACTATTAGTCTGATATTTGTAAGAAAATTCTACACAAAATAACGATGAACCCAAATGTATACCGATACGAGATATTGAATTTACCTTTCAAATTCTAGTATTTTATCTGGAGCTCAAAATATACATTTTTAAATGTTTAATTATTATTTTTTAATTGATAAAATTTATTTAATATTTTTTTTAGTTGAATTAAAAAACCGTTAAAAAATGTTGACATCTATATCGCATTAAGAAAATTTATAATTTGCTTTTACTGTAATAAATATACAGTAACTTTACAGAGTATATATGGAAATTAAATAAATTCTACAATTAATAAATCATTGTCCATTCCTATCCTGAATACAGGTTTCAAGTTTCCGCCCAATGACCACCTACCAGAGTGTCCGACAGCCTCCCCAGCAACAGACGACACAGGCTGCCTCATGCGAGCCATATGGCGGGCGAACACACTCTTCCGCTCCCCCCCTCCTCCTATTGATGGGGGGGCACCCGCGTCCCCCTCCCCTCCTCGGTGAAGGGCCTGAGGCAGCCCGGTAGGACTGAAGATGCGCCGAGGGGGGGTTGACAGCTCGCCTGCTGCTGGGAGGCTGGGAGTGTGCTCCTGTGAGAGAAAAGAGAGAGGTGTGTGTGGGAGAGGGGTGTGTGTGTGTGTGGGAGAGAGAGGTGTGGTAAAGAGAGAGGTGTGTGTAGGAGAGAAAGAAATACCTGCAAAGAGGATACGATAAAACTATATATCAAACCTTTCTTAAAACGTTCAAGGATATTTCCAACATATTCAATTACATGTTATATATATATTTATAAATGACAATTAACAAAAACATAATTTACCCGAAGAAATATGCATAAAGCATGCACTACACCTAAAATCGATTAGAGTTTCTCTACTTAGAAATATAGTATAGTTTTTCTTTTGAGATATAGTCCATGTTTTATGCAAATTTCCTCTGGTATTGATATCCATTTACCTACTGCAACTGCATCGTATTTAATTTGGGTGTGCCTAGCTGATGAGAACTAATAAGTTTGGAACTGTACTAGGCTCCCAAAAAGGATATAATTTAGTTAGTAGTACAATGCAGTTTCATAACCTTATATTTAACGTAAATATTGTTTTTTGTTTAAAGCAAATTCTATTTTATCATATTACATGCCCCTTTTTGTGATACAGATTACATAATCGGATACCTTGAAAATTGACCTTACTTTTCTGGATTTCAAATACTTTTGGAAAATTTCAGGCACAAAATATTAATTTCAGCTTAAAGTAACTCCAAACAGATAAAATTGAGTTTAATTATTAAAATTATTAAAATATCAAAATGTGTACCAACCATGCTAGAACCAAACTAGGTAATCAAACTCAAAAGATCTCAAAAAGTGCAGTCTGAAAACAGAGAGTGAAGCAGAACAACGTACCACGATATTTGATAGTAGGATTGTTATGTGACGATCTTCACCTAAATGAGAAAAATATTGAAGAAATGAGTTATTCTTAGAAAACAAATAAAAGGCCGGAAGAAGAAACCACCATATTGAAGATTACTCTACAAATCAAAGTATAGTGTATAATAAATGATAACTTATGAGTATAAAAATAAAACTCATCGCTTTTATTTACAATCATATAGTTACATCGCCGTCGTGTTATAACTGCATTTGCAAATAAAATAAAATAAAGATGGATTTCAATGACGAATATTATTGTAGATTATATATGAAAAATGTTAATAATAATAATAATAAAGCGATGTTTCATTTAAAACTAACATATCAAAAGTATAACATTATGAAAAATATGTCTGTCTAGTCTACGGTGGTACACATATAACATCATTGCCATTAGTAAAGGAAGGGAGATAGCTCTAGAGGGGTCTAATTAATTCTAAATGGAACTATCTAATGAAATATAATATCACAATCGTACATAAGTCAAGTGAACTCGTTTTTTATAAACAAACCCGCCATGGCTAGCCTATCACTATTCGACAACTTTTAATTTAAGCACAATATCTTAACATAGTGTAATCAGTGTGTTATTCCAAACTAACAAACAAAGGGGTATTTTATAATAGTAGTGTAACAATAGAGTAACGATAGGGTTCAAACCTGTCCCGAGACAACATCCTCACATCAGCATATGCAAACCATAGTATTTAACTACTCGACAATATCCAATCAGATAATTTTCAAATGGACAATATTCTATGACTTTTCCCAATTCTCAAACCGCTGGAATCCCGAGTCAACGATAAAATCATATTTCGTAATTTCAAATTACAACAGTAGGTACACAATAATGTTCAACATAATAATTATTACAACATTATAAATAATTAATAGTGTCCCAAAATAATAACCATTAAATTAACATAATTATAATACCTTCGAAAAATTATTGAAATAAAACCAGCCATCAGACTGATTATACACTAAAATATTAACACAAACAGTTTACAGAATTAAAATACAAAACATTTCAAGTAGTGGGAGAATGGGTAAATACAGTTATAACATCCCATGAAATATACATATTTCTATTTAGCTGACTCGTAATGTCATGCAGGCATAGAAAGATTATTATATCTTTGATGAGTCATTATGATTTCAAGCAATGAGCATTTCGTAAAAGTTCAAAATTATTAACATTTGCATTATTAAAATGGAGATTTATTGATTAAACAGAAGTGATATATGAAAAATACAAATGTCAAATAGTATATATTTATTATTAAGCAAAGCGTTGCTTCTCTAAGATTACAATAATCAATTCGCTACTAGGACTCACTATAATAAATAACTAGGTCAATATAACCATCTGATCAATTAATTCGCCACTATAGGACTCACTATAATAAATAACTAGGTCAATATAACCAACTGATCAATAATTCGCCACTAAGACTCACTATAATCAATAATCAGGTCAATATAACCATATGATCAATTAATTAGCCGCTAGGACTATAACTAATAACTAGGTCAATATAACCATATGATCAATTAATTCGCCACTAGAACTCACTATAATAAATAATTAGGTCAATATAACCATCTGATCAATTAATTCGCCACTATAGGACTCACTATAACTAATAACTAGGTCAATATAACCACATGATCAATAAAATCCGCCATTAAGACTCCCTACAATCAATAATTAGGTCAATATAATGTTGATCTAAAAATGATGAATTAAATCGACGCTAGGACTCACTATAAATAATAATTAGGTCAATCTAACCATCTGATATATTAATTCGCCACTATAGGACTCATTATAACTAACAAGTAGGTCAATATAACCATCTGATAATTATATTAATTCGCCACTATAGGACTCACTATAACTAATAAGTAGGTCAATATAACCATCTGATATATTAATTCGCCACTAGG
The DNA here is from genome assembly GCA_034780555.1 of Coelogynopora nodosa. Lineage (NCBI taxonomy): Eukaryota > Metazoa > Platyhelminthes > Proseriata > Coelogynoporidae > Coelogynopora > Coelogynopora nodosa. The sequence goes on along the minus strand of JAUZND010007391.1, from coordinate 2,646 downwards.
ACTCACTATAATTAATAATTAGGTCAATATAACCATCCGATATATTAATTCGCCACTCACTCTCAAGAAGACTCTCGGCATCCTGGTCGTCACCAGTCATCGGTTTTGATAGTCGTCTCTTCTTCTCTTCTTTATCTTTATTGTCGTCTGAAATATAGACAGTTGACATGACAAATGAAGCAGCAATATTTTTTGTTAGCATTAAAGTAAATTTTCTGGTGGTCTATCTTCCATGAAGTCAACTTCTTCAGATTGATAATTATGGTAACAGAACTTTTACATATTCTTTCTCAGTAACTTGTTCATGACAAGTGCTCCAGGATTATTAAAAGATCCACAATAACATAAAAGTTCACCATAATGTGATATTTAAACATACAGTACTGACAGGACACATTATTAAATTGAATTTGTTATTAACTTACACTGATTATTTTACGAAATTTAAAAAATCTATGAGTCAACAGAATAGTATATTTTTTGCAATTTTTTCTTCTAAAATCAATAAGCCCTACGAAAATGTGAATATAAAATCCGTGCATTATGATTTGTATTCCCTTATAATCATGAATCATTCTCACAATATTCTTCTAAATATGAGCATCTAGTACATTTCACATAATGTAAATAAAGTACTCAAATGCCAATTAATTAGGTGAAAATATATCTAAAAATAATTAGTCTATTCCAATGTACAGCCTAGAATAAAAACAAACTAATTTGAATTTAAATAATTTTACCAATTAAATTTTGTGGATTTGTCATTTAATCAAAACCATAGAAATTCAAATAGTCCAAAAAATTCGGTAGATGGAAAAAATCCAAACAAATAACATCAAATAATTGCTTATTACTATTTAATTATGTACAAGAAAACAACAAATTATTTGATCGATGTACTTATGTTAAACTGCCAGCTGAAGGCCGAATGTAAATAAACATAAACAATGACTGCTGTTCATATTTAACTTGATTTTGTATCAAATATCCGCTCGGTTTCTATATATCCACCAAGAATTGATGTCGAAATTCATTAACAAAACGACCGTCAAGAGAGGAGTAATCAATGTCCACTTTTGTTTTTGTCAATTGTAATTAAGAAGAACATTATGCAGATACGATTTTGTATGAAATTATCTAACATTTTCCCCAAATTAAATATATATACAATCACGGACTAAAAAAAAAACGAAAAAAAAAATTATTACTTAAAAGATAACCATACCCCCCTTTAATGCTCGATAAAAACATATATCTATGTTACAAAATGTTCATTAAAAATATAAATTTCTAAGAAATTAGTTTTTTTCGTCTAATATTCAAGTCCACTAAATTTATATATAACATTATTATTGTTTCTATATATTAGAGGATAACTGGCTAACCGGAAACGACATCTTGGTAGCCACACAGATGTAGTTTTGTCAACAAATCATGTCACGTATCTAACTTTTAATTATAGCTGCTGCCGTCTTTCTCTTGACGACTGTCACCCCTGGTTTGGTTGACTTGGTAAGGAATTGCTGCTGCAGTCGCAGAAGATCTTCCTCCGTCTCCGATGTCTTTGGACGATCCATAGTTTAGAGCTAAAAGTAGAAAGTACTGTATATATATATATAGTAATATATAGCAGTAATATTAACATAACTTATTTATTTTTGTGGAATATATATTATTATATTGCAGTGTTTTAAATCATTAGATGAAATTAAATTTTATAACAGTAATTATAACCATATAATATAATGAGTAAGTTGTTTGAAAAAACAACAAGAATAGCATGAACATAAATTATTTCTGCAGTGTACAAAATGTCTAATATGCAATTGCTTTTTAATAGCGGTTTTTAGCACTTCAGTAATATTATATTGTTATTTTTAAATTTTATCTTGTTTAATATTTTTAATTTTCACAATTTCAAGATTTAACTAATAAATAAAAAAAGGCAATGAAGTCCTTTGGGTCCTATTATAGTAAAACTTATATCTTTATATCACTAACAGTATTCCACTGTAGTTCAATGTTAATTCAATAGTTAGAAATTAGTCGTTGAATTAATTCAATTGACAAATTATTATTATTATTATTTAGCATTTCTGTATTAAATTGAAGTAAATGCTGTAAACTTTTGTAAATGTTGACAATTTGTTATGATTGTATAACAATGTTATTCTTCAATGTGCTCCACTTTATGCGATAGATATTAATTGGTGATGATGTTGGATAGATCTATTCAACTACAGTAGTAACTACATCTTCGAATTTTGAATTTACAATCCATTGATAAAATGAGTGAAATTGATACATTGACAATTTGGCAATGATAAACATGATGGTGACCAACAGCAAGAATAACCCAGTTCTCAATGTATAGAATTTGAGCAAACATTATCAAGAAATTCGCTGCACAACAAAGGTCATTAAAAATATACAAACTAAACTATTGTAATTATTGTTTTAATACACTATATAAACTTGTCACCTACGACTACACACTAACTTCACTGCATAGACAAGCTAAACCGAAAGTTATAACCATTTTAACTTTTCAAAATTGGACTATACCTTTACAAGTTCAAGTTGGGAATAAACAAGTTCAAGTTGGATTAATCAAATTCAAATTGACACTAAACAAATTCAAGTTGG
>JAUZND010007390.1:0-10365 GCA_034780555.1 Coelogynopora nodosa | reverse complement strand
CTGAACATAATGAATGTACAAAAAAGTAAAATTCGGCAAAATGTGACTTTGGCAGTTTTTGTTCTGGGTCAAAACTGGAGATAGGCAGAAATTGTATGTCGACGATGATATTCAGGATACAACTGATTATGCAGAAACAGAGATTATTAAGATTCCTGATCACATGCTATGCTAACTAGCTTATCATTATATATATATATAAAGATGTCTAGTGAGATTTTATAAATAATTTTAATTTTAATAATTAATGATTTTTTGTAAAAATTGATTATAATATTTATGTTAAATTGAATATTCAAATGTAATAAACTTTAAAATGATTTGTATTTCTCAATGTATAAAAAATAGTTATTAAATAGTATCCAAATGAAAAATTCAAATTGAAATTTCTCAATAAAATATGAATTACTCCTCATACAATGATTATGTTTTTATTATATGTTCATGTTTTTCATTGGATTATTTAGATTTATTAATCTATATATACTAGATATATATATATTAAAAAGTAATGCAAAATTACTGGCCACTTTTCAATATTGAATAAATATTAAAACTGTTTAAAAGAGAAAGATTGATTTTTTATAACCTTTTCTCTGTTTTAAGTAGTTATATTAATTATTCATATTAATGTTATGTTTCCAAATTTATACAAAACTAATTTATTAATTTCCATATTTTTAAATAAATATAATTTATGAAGTAAAGCTTTGTTGTATAGAATTCTGTTTTTTTATTAATTTTGACATTGTGTGTTGTTTACTTTTCGTAACATTCTTGTTTGATAATTCTGTTGACTCAGAAAACATTACTGAATTATTTAATTAATCAGTTTATGAAAACTTACGCCTTCTATTTGCTTAGTGAAAATATTATTAAGTTGAAATATATAACTAACAATGTAATAATTAAGTTATAAATAGAGATAAAATATTTTTGTAAATATAATTGATTGCTGAATGAATAGATTTTAAAAGTCAACAGGCCACAACAGATTGTCAACATGGTAATTAAAAACAATTTAAGCAATGTTTAGTTAAATATTTCTAATTTTTTTTCAGAGAATAAATTTAATTTATATAAAAATTATAGGTATATATATTAAAGGTATTCTACAAAAATGATTTATAAGTTAATTTATGAGTAGAAAATATATTCCTCACCCTGCCATATGTCAATCTCCTTAATTAAAATATATCCCTAATGTAAACATTAGTAGTGCAAGGCCTCAATGTTTCTTCCATTGTTTAACTAATCTTGTAATGACAATAACTATCATACTGTTAGTTATAGATAAAACATGATACCAATTCCAAGGCTGTTACATTATATTATATTCTTTCTTTCTGAATTTTGTATAATAAAAATTAATGTATTTCATAATTGAAATTTTATTAAACCAAACTGAAACCATATGCTTTGAGATACGATTAATATATTGAGGCATAATTAAACAAAACATTATTTATGGATAGCAATAATCAGTATTGTTATACTTAGTTATGTATGTCTTAGATAGGCGAGGTTAATATGTGAAATTAATATATAACATAAAAAGTATGAACATTCTTTAATTGGACACTTTAATTAATTTATTATTGAACATTCCTTTTCAAAGAATAAGTAAATGTGCTTCCTTGAAAGTTGCTATGGAACTAGTAGAACAGGCTTTACTCAGAACTAGTTTACTCAGTTCAAAAGCTCTATTAGTGTTCTGAAAATTTTGAAAATCTAACAGCCATGCAATGTCATAAAATGTGATTCTGATGCCACATATACATGCAGGATAAAAACAGATGCTGAACATCTTTTTTATGCAGTACTTGGGCTACCTACTTTATTTATTACATTTAATTTTTTAATTTTATAATGATTGGTGAAAATGTGCATTTTTAATAAATTGCATTAAAATATAATATGAATTTATATATTATAAGTGACTCTTCTGTTTGTATGCCTCGAGTTTAGTTTATGTTTCATGTTTGACATAAGATTTATAATAATAGATGTATTATTTTATAACTATATAATAACAGTAATTCAGAGAAAAAATTAATTGTTTTTATATATTTAGAAAAATAAAGTTTATATATGTTTGGAAAGTATTATAGTTCAAATTTTATGAGTATATATACTGCATTCTGTAAATATACGTTTTTAGAATAACATTTTTAAAAATTTGTATATGTATTGTATATCGACATCATTTTGATATTTATCTAATCAGACATGTAACATAAATATATACATAACATAATTTGTCTGTTGAAAAACATACACGCCATTTTGTTGAATATTTATTATACAGTTTTACTGTCAAATCAGATTTTGTTTGCCTATATAATGGTCCAATTAATCACAACTGTATATCAGTATTTGCTATGCTAATTCGATTAATATTATTACAATAGCTATGATACTGACTGGATTTTTTACTTGATACCTGGGTTTAAAAGGGTAATAGTGAAGTAAGGGAAATTTATCATATACTTTTAGCATTGAAATCAGGTTTTATTCAGGTACCTGACATCAATATCAGGATATTTAGAATAAGTAAAATGTTTATATCTTAGATCATACTTGGAATTAGCATCAGGTTTTGTGGAATTCCTGTCAGATTCTATCCATAAGTATATATAATTTATTATATAACCAATAAATAAGTTATTTTCTATTTTACAAATCTTTTAATTTTGAGAAAGGGAACAATTATATCATTGTTTAGTTAGATGTTTTTCAAAACTCAATTTTTATAATAGTGATTTACTTTTTTTATCTGAAATCATTGTTATTGTCATTGGTCATCATACCATCATAGAAATTTAATTATTTTTTAGGATTATATAGAAAACGGATCATAGAAAGCAAAACGGACAATAAAACTATTTCAAAATAAGTTTAAAATTAAAAAACAACTTTAAATAATCAAAAATCAAAAGTAAATAAAAAAATATTTAATTTTTTAAAATAATTGTGCCAAGAAACATCCAATAAATCAGAATAAAACAAAAAACCACTAATTCAAGCATTAATCTTTGTACAAAATATAACATGATTAAAACATGATATTATAGTAAGTCACACCTATGTAACAGGATATAATGGTCAGTCATGCCTGTGAAACATGCTAAACCAGAGCTGAAAAGAAATAGCCAATACACAGTCTAAGCAATAAAATAATCCAAAGTAAGTTTATATTATGGAAAAGGGATTAGGACCCTCAGTGGGCATATTAAAATCGATTTTATCATGTACAAATATTACACTTCCATAACAAACAACTAAATCATTTGATGGTAGAGGAGAAAGCAGAATTCACTACTATGAGAAATGGCATGAGTCAATTGTATTATTATTGTTAATATTACATTTGAACCACTGTTTTGCATATTTAGTAAATTATGCAATACAATATCCATTAGTACAGGAAGTATTAATATGGCATATAATGCCAAAAAAACAAGAAAATAGTATGAAAAATATTAATTTTCAGTGAGTAACAGATTAAAATAGAATATTTAGTGATTCTACATAACCTGGTGGTCATAAAACTATTCATTAAAATTGTATACATTTACAGAAAAAAATATTTGTGAAATTAATATTTATATTCAGTTTATAGATTCATGCAAGTTTTATAAATTTCAGAAGAGTTTGCTTATGAAACAAAGCAGAAATGTCTTCATCACAAGGAAGTGTAATATTGTATGTTTCAAAATTACCCACAAAAATTCTTAGTAAATTCCAACTCTTATTACATTCATTTTACTTAATTTTTGAAATCACTATAGCTACTTTTGATAATTATTTACTAACAATCTTCAATAATATGTTCATAAAGCATATCCTTCAATAGGATACATTTTGAACCCTTATATACATACATATATGAATTTAAAGGTTTTATAAGAATGGCTTGTGAATAAAAAGCAATGTTATTTTTAAAAGAAATGCCATAAGAAAGACAGGCTAATTGAACATGTTCTCTAATATCTTGAATAGTATTGGTTTAAAGTTAAAACATTTTTAGTAAGATCAGATATATTATCATCACAATAGTTATCAATTAAGTTTGAATATTTAAGCAAGAAGATTATTGAAACCTCATTTATTAAGTTTATTAAAAATAAGAGAGAATTTAAGAGCAAAATCTGATAAATTAATAAAAAAGATTGATAAAATGAATAATTGATGATAGAAACATTTAAAATAAATTTTAGAAAGAATATTACTATACAAGAATATAAAAGCTTTAAAGTGGGTTAGGAACATATTTAAATAGGTAATGTATAAATATTAAACATTAATAAAACATCAGAATATGCAATTAAATATAATCTAATACATGGTAGTCACTAATATTTAAATATTTTATAAGTGTATTTCAAATTAAGTAATGAGGTATAACAGGGTGCCTGACCATTTTATATAAAAAAAATAATTACAAAACAAAATGAAAATGTACAAAAAATAACACAACACCATACACATATGCATTGTTTACAGAACAGTAGCTAGGCTAAATCAATTCAGTGATTATGTTTATTTATGTACATACTGACTTGGAAAGAGGATGTTATCATCACCTTTGTTAAAATAAGCAGGTCATTAACTATAGATTTGATAAGTTGAAAGGTATGGCTATTATTTACATGACTTTTGAGGGTCTTATTCATTGGAACAGTCTGTACAAATTTTACTAAATCAGGCCATATTTTTATTATCCATTCTACTGCAGGTTGATTTTCAAGCCAATAATAGCCATAATACTTTAAAGGAAATATTGAAGATTGCCCAACAGTGTGTAAGAAGTCTGCCCCTCTGGCTGGTGAGTCATGAAAAATAAATAAGAACATATATCATAGTAACCCATTTAAATTCCAGCCAGAAACTGCCACATCTTTCTTGCATGTATTATTAAGTATGAGTATTGAAAAAATTCCAGTATTAATTAATTTTGGATCACTAGGATAAAATTCCTCCTTCAATAATTCCAGAAACATGCATTTGACATTATAAGTCCGTTATAAGATTTTTTTATTCTGTAACTCACTTAAATGTATATAACTTAGAAATTTGTCTAACATATCCTTAGCAGCTAGCAGGAGTGTAGCCTAAGAAAACAGAGTTAAAATACTTCATGGGAACTTCTTGCTTTACATTATTCCAGAATTGAACAGAATCATCCATTTGTTGCTCTTGAAAGTTGAACAATGGAATTTAATGATTTATCAAAAGAGATTGAGAAATGCTTCACTTTTTGAAGTAATGAGATTATATATTTGTGCATAATGGGATACAGTCCAAATTTATTATGTAGGAAGTTTTGTCATAAGACATAGAAAATTCAGATGCTATATTGCATCATCTGAAAACATCAGTGGAAAAATACTTAACAAATCACTAGATAAACTTAAAGAATAGTGTGACACTGATTATTTGAGAAATCAAATAATTTCTGTTTTTGAAACAGCATTAGCAGATTCATTCAAAGGTAAAGTTCCAGTTGTTTTAGATGATTCCATATGGATTCCATTAGCAATTCCACATGGAAAATGCCTAATATATAACAGTCAATCTACTCTTCTTCATAATCCTTTAGAACCTTCTAATTTTATACCCAGTTAAAGTTTTGTTATTTAGCTGCCTGGTTTTTCTATTCTAAATAACCGTAAGGCGGTTCTCTAGTCTGAAATACTGGGAACCGCATGGCAGATCTCCAGACAAGTCAGTGATTAATACCTGAAAAAAGTAATTTTACTATGTTTGTTTTTAGTGGTGGAGATATTTCAATATGTTATTTAATCACAGAAATATAAATGTATTAACATCATTGATGTCATCAAGAAACATACCTTAAATTAAAAAATTTAATCATCGCATGACCATCGAGAGGTAAATTTTTATTTTTACATAAAATATTATAAGTCCAAAGGGACAAGTTCTTCTGTTCTCATCAGTTTAATTGCATTTGTTGCAATGTAATATATAGATCATGGTTTAAAAATACTGAATACAGGACTAAATTCAAGTTACTCGTAATATAAAAAATTAAATTGGTTAATGTATAGTATTTGATTACTATCCAACAATATATACTCTTATTTTATACCTAAAAAGGAATATTTTCATTAAATTTTGAACTGTGCTAAATAAACCCAAATATTTTAAACAAAATAATGTCAACAATAAAGGGTATAGATAACAACCTGTCGAAACCTGTCATTATTTTTGAAGCTCATAGATAATAAAAATTTACGTATTCATTTTGAATGGTACATGCAGCAATTATGATTTATTTTCGAGAGATGGTGTTATTTTTTATAATTTAGATACTCTTGATATTATAAAGTTATATTTCCAATTTTGTTTTTGACTTCTCCAAGTACTATAGCGCTTTCAATATTATTCGGTCTCTTGAGTAGTACGTATCTATAGTTATATATTTACTTGATAATAGTTTAAATAGCTGGATAACTGTTACAAAAAATTTTCATTGAAATTTTGTTAATTAACATTCCGCTACATAACTTCTCAAAGCCATAAATTGAAATTAAAATTTTAATTACAAATAATATATGATTATATAAGATTTTTGATTCCTATGCAGCATTAAATAAAATAAATAAGAGGAAATACCGCTTGCTGCAAAATAATTATAATTGGTCGCACATTTTCCAAGTATACTACCTATATACTTCCTAGTCATGCGAACAAAACAAATAATTTTAGACAACGTGAATATAAAATATAGTGCATTATATATCTTTGGTTAAATCACAGTAGAGTGGTTGAACAGATAGGTATATATGTTTATATGTTAGTGAAGTAAAGTGTAAAATATCAATACACACTTAATCTGTGAAGGAGAGATATCATGAATCTGTGTACCTAATGTGTCCAATATTGGTACAAACTATATTTGTGAATGGGAGAGTTTTAATTAAGCCACTATAAAGTACACAATAAATTAAAAGATTAAGAATTGAAGTTCCTCTCGTTCATTTTTTTTGTTTATAGTTGGTTGTTCTTGTACGATCAATATCGCTTCTTTGAATCGTAAATTGGTTTTATTTTTGCTTGTAGTACGTATACTGGCGAAGAAAGGGCTAACTGCATTGTTGTCCATGTTTCTTCGCTAGATAGGTATTCCTTGTATTTCATCATGTGTAGTTCATCACCGTGTTGCCTATATATTGTTATTGACATTGTAGGCATTTTAGAATTTTAGAGAGTAGACGCACATTTTCACGGAACACGATTATTTGTCTTTCAGTGGGCAATTTTCTAAGGTGCATGGTTGTGTTTGTCGGGTTTCCTCTTTAGTCAGTCCCTTAGTGTATAAGATCGTCGGTAGATTCTCACAAGTAATCCATATTTCTTGAAAATCTTGCGCAATAGATGGAATACGTCGCCGCGCATTCTATGGAGACGTATCTATATACGTCGCCGCGCATTCTATGGAGACGTATCTACATATACGTCGCCGCGCATTCTATGGAGACGTATCTACATATACATCGCCGGGCATTCTATGGAGACGTATCTATATACGTCGTCTAATGGAAAGGATTAATAACATTGCTATAAGTTAAGAAAAATAAGATGTAAATTTGTAGTTATAGTAAATCAAGCAAATATTATTTATTATTATTAATATTAAAACAATATTATTGCTCTAGTTGTATAGGCAAACCAATTGACTTTTTTTCCCATTTAAAACTTATTCATTCTCGTTCCATATGTTTTCCGAAAAAATGTGTTACGTGTATTTTTATATTGTACAACATTTGTGTGGAGATTATCTGTCTTTGAATACTTTTCGTAAGTATAAACACCCTATTACTTGTATTTTAAGGTTACCTAAGTTAAAAACCAATAGCATTATATAAACTATTTAATACTATATTTTTTCAACATTTTCCGAAAAGGATTTATTTCATAAAATGTATTTTAATATTGTCAACATTTCACAAGTGTTGTATTGTGCTTTTATATTGTACAATATAATCTAATAGAATGTACATATATATTAAATAATATATTTCAATTATGGTTTGTTATTTTTTTAATGCTTCAATAATAAAAGTTATATGTATATATATACTATATATATCTATTACAAAAGTAGCAACCCAAAGTTGTAAATATTTATGATAATTTTGATAACAGCCATCTTTAATATACAATAGATAAGAATCGCTCCAATGGAATGTTTACGTCAAACGCACAAATCGATTATTCATGTATGTAACTAAACAGGTTAACTCAGCTCAACAATGAAGAAAATGACATATACATACAATGAATGACATACATACGATGAAAGCTATATTTAGTATTTCGATTGTTACCCAATGATTTAGAGTGAGCCGAACTCTAATACAGTAATGCGAAAACAGCTACGTCAAAAATTGAAATCGTTAGAATTATACTATAATTATGGTCACTACACTACCAATAAAGATTAATTCAAACAAAAGATTCATCCAAAAGAATGTATTTAGCCACAATTTTAAAGCATTTACACGGGTATTCTTTGTGTTTTGAGAAAAACAGGTGTTAAAGAATTTTTGATATTTTACTGTTTTTGAGCGGAACTATTGAAAAAAAAACTGCTAATAAAATTTTAACAATCAGTTTAGTTAATGAGCAGTTTTTCATGGGCTATTTGCAATTATAATAAATTGTTATAATATACTATAATTCAAATAGAAACCGCGACATGAAAAGTGAATCACAATTGAATTTTTTAAATGTAAACATTTAACTTATATAGTAAAAGTAATTAAAAAAATCATATCTTCCTCTGGAACAATGACATTATTTTTAGATAAAAAATTGATCTTTAGTAATTCACAGGATAAACAAATAGATATGAATGCCCAATATTTAACGGTTCGTCGGTATCGTGGGGTAGTTTTCTACCCCAACACTACTTCAAGTGATGATTAACTACATGTGTATTCTTAATGTAATTCCGTTACATCTTTTGGTTTATGTTTACCTTTGACTGATTCAAAAATAATTACTGTATTCCTTGCTAAACAAAATTCTGAAGTCATTACATGGATTTCGGTATCATGGGGTAGTTTTTTACCCCACTATTTTCATAAGGAAAACATATGATTGGAATTGTCAATTATATGACAGGTTTTTATCCATTTGTATAATATACACTACATAAGTGACAGAAATAATGGCCTGATTTTATATTCCTATAAATATCGATTGTTCAAAAACGATACTGCATATAATATATGGCAGCCGACAGGGATCAAAACGAAATTCACCCATTTAACAATTACATATATGTGCACATATTTAACATATATGTACATATGCGCACATATTTAACATATATATGTACATATGTGCACATATATGTTGTTAAATGGGTGAATTTCTAAAATCCTAATATTAGATATACAATACATACGCACAGAATATAACTTGGATAAATTCTGGATACTGATCTGTCATAAATAAAAACTTAAAATAAAATACACACCAAAATTACATGCTAAATTGTTATGGGGCAGAAAACTACCCCACAAAACCATCTACCTAATAAAAAAGTAGCACCGACGAACCGTTAATATTATGTATAAACACGAATTTAAGCTAGGTGACGGAACCAACTTATCAAAGAGGAAACTATTCAGAATTTAAATATTATACCATAATGATAGATAAGGTAATAATAATTTGCATTATATATATATTATTACATTATATCACCTTGTTTGTACATTGCAACAACTTCTTTATGTAAGACTGATTCCGGCGGTCCTCTACGCGATCACTGAAAATCACAATATCATTCAATTAGTGTGGATATAATTAATGCCCCTATCTTATCATTATTAATACTTATCGATCATAATACAATACGATCAGTTTATGGTTACTATATCTCAAAGGACATATTTCTTAAATTGGACGAAACGTAACTTTATTTTTTATTCCATAATGTTTAATGATCTTCTTCAAAAACTTCTGAAACAACATATTATAACAACAAATAATATTATATAATTAGATGTGGAGTGTGATTTAATGATTATGTGTAATCAAAACATTAATAAATTAAATTATATTTTAATCTATTCATTTTGATTATGAGCAATATATGTATTTCTAAAATATTGGGTAGTTAAAATACGGTAGGCCTATATGTTGTACAAATATATAAACGCCTAACTTTTTTTTTTAAAGTATTTTAAAAACCTTAAAAATCATATTGCTAATCATTAAATAAATAATTAGAAATACGCTTTTGTTATACCAACCACAAACCTCAGAACTGATTGAAATGCAGTATGCGGATGATATCACCTGGGTGTCAAACACTTATGAATACCT
>JAUZND010007389.1:0-10365 GCA_034780555.1 Coelogynopora nodosa | reverse complement strand
GGGGGGGAAGCAGAAATTAAACAGAAAAAATGAAAGTGCTTTATTTATTTTATCCGAAAAATAATAAAAGGTTGTTGCTAATACACATCATTTCACGAGAGATATTTTTCTGATTTCCTTATCACTGCGAAACCGCTGCACATGTCTCTCTCTCACTTTATTAAAATTGTTAAGCTTATTCTACGAAATTTAATTAAAATAGGTTAGAAAATATATGAACGTTATAAAAATTTTAATTACAAAATTGGTTCGAAAATGTGGGTTGTCGTGCAGTGAAGTTTTGACGCATGTAAAGAACGCATTATATTCGAGGTGATAATGATACTATTTGACTATATTAACTGTATTATCGAGTAATGTATTCTTTTAAAATATAATAAATATTATTTAAAAAAAATATGTATAAGAAATACCACAAAATATGTGATATAATAATATATAATTGCTTCTCATTCTAATATAAACAAATTATCTGTACAGATATCGATTTTATGAAACTTAATTTAGTGTATGACTTTATAGGTGTGATTTATATAAATTTAAATTAGTTACTTTAATAGAAATAATCATTATTGTAGGCAGTTGTCTTAATTTCGCTCTCTCCCACTCTCCTGTCTTTCATGATCTCTATAGTATCGTTCTCTCATCTCTAACTTTGTCTGTATAGATTATCTATTTTCATTTAGTTTTTGTAACACAACGGCAGCACAATTATATATATATATATATATTTAATAAAAAATATATTAAACGAACATAGTGAAAAGATAAAGTTGTTATAAAACCTAAATTTTAAAATGGGGAATATGGTAGTATTGAACATGTAAAAAACTATAACTTATCACAACAATTGAAAGGATTTATTTAAATTATAAATGTTTGAACTGATAATATTACTGAGTAATGCACATGAAGTTCATGTGGAGTTACTCTGGTTTTTTGTGATGTTCGTTTCCCTTGAAGATTTCCCTGTGAATTGCGACACTACCTTCCACAATGTTTTAGAATCAGAATTATATTTCTTAATAATAATCTCTTATTTTCTCTTAGATTTCCTCATCAATATATAGCATATCGTTTGTGCGGTGATAAATGGCGGTTACGTCTCCAAAGGTTATCGTTCCATTTTTATCGAAAAGGTACATACATGCATCTTGGAAAGGTACATGCATCTTGGAAAGGTACATGCATCTTGGAAAGGTACATGCATCTTGGAAAGGTACATGCATCTTGCAAAGGTACATGCATCTTGGAAAGGTACATGGTTAACAGGGTTAACGGGTCCATTATATACAATGATAGCAAGAGTAATCAGTTTTAACGGTTGCGTTCATAACTTTGACAGTATGATAATAATTGACGCCATTTTGAAAGATTCCGTCCATACAATTTACTAATCAGGTCGACTTTTCCACAAGTTGATCAAGATTTGTGTGTTCTTTTATAAGTTTATGATCGAGTGTGCTAGGATCACCAGCTAGTGTTATGGAACTTAAGGTATAAATGTAGTTTAAATTGGACGATGACGTGTTTAAGATATTTTAATAGTCTGTCACTAGAGTCACGTGCTTTAGGAGTGTGATCTACACGAACTTTTTTCAATCGTTGGGGACGGAGAGCTACAACATTTCAATTGGGATTTAAGTTCTGTTATTGTACAGTAAAAGCCCTCTTTGATATTTATGGCTACTTAACCTCATTTTCTCATAAGTCTATCCACCCTGAAAATCTGATAGCCCGTATTTTTGATGATATTCTTCTCATGTATATGTTTGAAATTGGTTTTCTACAATAAAGGCGAAATCCACGTTATATAGTCTATCAGACCAAAGATTAAAGTTATTCTAAAACATGTGACTTAGCAAATGAAACGGAGTTTAGAATATATGTACATTGTTGGGGCTTTGTGAGACATTGGGAGGCGTGTCTAGTCATTAATTTCTATTAACAGTTTGTGTTATCAAAGTGCATTTGAATTGATTTGTATACTTTGTAGCATCTTGTTAATTTCTTGAGTAGAAATGGGATTAATACATCTTTTGTTATAACATGCTTAACTATAGAGAATCATAAGTGTTTTCCGTTAAGCATTGCATTGATTTTTTTGTACTGAAGTTCAGTGTATGTGGGATTACTTCATATTTGTTGGCTGGCTATATTTCTTTTGAATATTCTCATTTTACGGTTTATGGCATTTGCTAACAATAGTGGAACAATATCACATAGAGGGATGAGTTGTATATTTTGCGTATAGTATAGTCCATATGTTGAGCTGAAAGGTTTTTGTCTGGATAACATATTGAGTAGTCTAGAATATTTAGATAGAATTCGGTAGTAATTAATTGAAATGACTCTGAAATTGTACAATGGAGTCCTACATGTTCAGCTGCCAGGAATAGGTAAAAGGGCACCAAAGGATTCTTTGAAGTTACAGTATTTGATGATATAGTTTATTCACGGCACATCGACTATTTTAACGCAGGCAACGTGATAAATAATTTTCTATGTGGTAAATTTGGAATTATAGAACTGTACAAGTCTACCCTCAAGGACTAAGCGGTCATAAATGTCCCTAAAATCTAATGACGTGAATTATAGCTTAGTTATTGTTCTAATTTTATAATTAAGTTCGTATCTATACCACGTTTGCCGTACAGCAATGATTATCTTGTTATTATTCTGTTAATATACAGTTATCATTTATCTATATAAGTTGTTACTATTCAGTAATCAATAGTATATATTGTGTATTGCTAGCGCAGAAAATACCACAGGAGGCACACATTGATGTGGAATCAATTTTGGGATCTTCCAATATTTCATAATACAGTGAACTAAAAATATTTGATGTCTATGATGAAGCATGTGCATTTCTACGACAAAGAATAAAAATGCATCAGAAAAGGTGAAAACTGATTTTTACCCATAGTATAAGAAGAAACATGGGATTTCTTTCGAAATGTGTTACGTACCGAGTTGTTACCTTATAGAAAATTGAAAAGTTGTTTCCGTGAAACATATGTTGTTATTCTTTTATTCAAAGTCAGATATAATATTTACATAGCATTAAATTTTGGCTATGCGGTGATGCTGAGAGCAGTTAGGAAATATGAAACTCTGGATTGTGAACAAGATTGTCTACTTTTAATGTTTGGAACACTTTATGCTTACAATTGCTGATCAGCTGAAAGAGAAACACACTTTGATTGTGAGAATTGTTCGCAAGCAGCGGCAATGCATTCTACCAGTTGAAGATGTGATGAAGCAAAAGCCTTCATATTATACTGAAGTTTACAGGAATCCCACAGATTGTACGCATACGGTGTATATATTTTTAAATTTTGGGGGAGGTCATGATCTATTTTTAGACATGAGTCATAAATCTATTTATAAGTGAGTTCGAATCGACTCTTCTTATACTACTTACGCATACGGTGTATATAACGCCAAGAAGGCAATGAATATGTGTATATGCTCAGTTCCCCCGTGATCATGTTGTTGCCATATAGATGAAGATCATCTAAACAATGTCTCGTCACAAATGTTTACTACAATAATACTAAATTGAGTGTTGATGTTTTTTAATCAACGGTAATGCCAGTATTCTTCAACACTGTCGATATTGCAGCTATCAATGTATTCTTTCAAAATTTACAAGAAAGGATATTTCACGATGCGATTTTCTTCTGGAACAATAAGCTAAGCCTATTTTTCCTAACTTTGACTAACTATTTGGTTGTATAATATTGGTACACGTATATATTTTTATGAAGTACAGACTACAGTTTATGGCAGTATATTATCAATTCATTTGGGTTTACCAAAGTTTTCTATTGAGAAACACGGGTATAGTTATAACTAATGTATAATATTTTTAAAAAATCGGTATAATATAGCTATGCGAGTTGAGTCGGCTTGAACTCAGTAACACGCAGAACTTCTGGTGAAACGAAAACCCTTAAGAAGGTGTATTAATGTCAGCTGAAACGAAATGATGATCGTCATTGGTGAAAATTTGTCACTTGACAAATCCTGATTATGCTTCATAGCAATATGTATTATTTTATATACCATAGTATTCATGTTAGTAAAAACAAAAAACAAAATTTTAATAAAAAGCATTATTTTAAGCAGAATATGTGTGTCTCTCTGTTAATCCATTATAAATGTAATGGTCTAATGTTTTGTAGTAATACATAATTAATTTTAAGAAAACAAATTACCAACTGGAATACATTTAATGACTCGAAGCAGTTATTTAAAAGTTATTTGATATTATGCTTAACGTTTGTTGAAGATTTCTTCGTTTACTTGGACCTTTGTTTGAGTTAATGCGAGCTAAAACCTTATCTAATTAACATGTCTATAAGTACCAAACTTACATATTATTAATAGCGTCAAATGAGTTCTTCCTTGTAACACTCCGACGGATGTTACAATTTTGATTCCCTTAATAAAAAGTGACAACGTTGGATTCCCCAAGGGATCCCCTACTTCATTGTGATGCTAAATTTCAGTGAGATTTGAAGGAAAGATTGTGATGAGATTAAAGCGGTATGCATAGGCTAAGACAGGTAATTTATGATTCTAATCATCATCATTTACTTGTAAATAATAGTCCACCGCTAATTTCATAAAAAATACAGTTCAATGTTTCAAAGGATAACTTATAATAAACAAGATAAAGAAAACTCACTCTTTCTAATAAACAAATTTGGTATTTTGGAAACGGACGATATTTTTCTGAATGAGCTATAATATAATGCAGTTAAGTTTCGAGTAACC
This sequence comes from Coelogynopora nodosa, assembly GCA_034780555.1. Taxonomy (NCBI): domain Eukaryota; kingdom Metazoa; phylum Platyhelminthes; order Proseriata; family Coelogynoporidae; genus Coelogynopora; species Coelogynopora nodosa. The sequence goes on along the minus strand of JAUZND010007389.1, from coordinate 5,580 downwards.
GGGCACTCTGCGCATCCACTCAATTTGAAACTCTGATTAATTCAAAATTTATTTATTGGTCTAACATTAATACTAATGATCTATTCGTGTTATAATATAATATAATACATTTATAAGACAATTAATTTGGTTAAATAATGGGGTAAAATGTCAAACTGTCGGTAAAATACTTTAAATAATTAATAAATTCCAGTCATGTTTCATTCATGAAGTTTATTTATTTATAAAAACAAATGTTACGAGAGCTGATTTTGTTTTCAATTAGACTATTGTCACTTAAAGACTATAAAGGTCAGGAAGTTTTGAGTAATGTCAACTCTGGTTGCAAAACGATGTAACTGTTTGTGAAATGATAAATAAGTTGTGTTGTTGGTTTTAGATGAAGCATAAGATAATTTGATATATATATATATATATGTGTATATTCACCAAGAAGCAGCCATCACGTTTTTTGTGAAAGTTTGGAAGTTCTGAATGCTTTAGAATGCCCACAATGGGGCCCAATCGAATGGCTTTCGGCATTTTGGGTCGCATTTGATATTATTTTGGGACCCATTCGATTAGTAAAATTATATATATATATATATATACTATTAAAGTTGTGGTATGCTATAAAACCGGAACTAAATTAACTAAACACTAAATTAAAAGACTGATTTACAATTTAATTAGTTTATTTTTATTTGTATTACTTTTAATTTAATTTATATATGTCTTATCTCATTAGTTCCGTTGGAAATATTTTGCCAAAAAAGTTGACTGTTCCAGCAAATAACTCTTTTCATGTTAAACAAAACATGTTTGAGTAGCTAGTGTACTATTATCTGTGAAAATTATGTTTGCTAGAGCTATTGATGTTAAAAATAAATAAAAGGAAATGTTTCTGTCTTATAGAGACTGAACATAAAAAAGACGACTGCCAACAAACAAGAACAACAAAAAAAACAATTAAATATGTAAAAATAAACATATAAGTGTTTTTAGAAGTATATACTGTAAGATGAAACGAAGGCTGGTAAAATATGAATTAAAAAAGAATCTAGGAAACAGTAGTCAAAATATAAGTAAGCTAAGACAAATTCCATGTATGCAATTGAAAGTGTACTTTTAATTGAATTCAATAAACAGGCATGTACTTATGACATGCAAATTACCAGTTAAAACAATATGGTAGAACAATCGTCTTTTGCAACTCATGAAGAGGTTAGGTCACATAGTGTAAAAATAATGATATATGAACCATTCGTGAGTCATAGAGCAAACATAATTTGTCACTTTTGATAACTTGTGTGAAAAGTTGAATTAATTTCAAAGTTTCTGAAATATTGTTGTATTTTTATCTATATTATGTGGAAAGGTGACACGCTCGGGGATAATTCTCCATAGTAGACTTCCCTCTTATATATATTTGTCCGATCACGTTAGAAATGAGTATGTAAGTGCATGAAGGTTAAGGAGGCTTAAATAAGTTCTAAACTTTGCCAATTAAGCGTTTTCTCGTCAAATTGTCTTCTTTCCTAACATTTCAAATAGGCTAAACTTATATGAGTATTTTATGTATTAACCGGAAGCTGCAGTAGAATCAGTTAGGCTTTTTCATAAATTAACTACATTTTACATCTCAAAGACCTTATACTATATCAATTTATATTTTCTTTGTGGTAAATATTCAATAATTCATTAAGTTTAACAATGAGCAGTTGTCTATGAGTAATGTTATGAAAACTGTGAAAATATGTACAGAACATAATATATTAAATAATACCTAATTTTAATTAATTAAATAAATAGATTTGTTTAAACTCATAAAGTACAGAAATTATTTTAAATATATAGTATATGGTTTATATTGGAGCTTTCGCAATCAAAAATCACTACTTATAAGCCTATATACTACTTATACAGTTATATACTACTTATACGGTTATATACTACTTATACAGTTATATACTACTTATACGGTTATATACTACTTATACGGTTATATGCTACTTATGCGGTTATATACTCCTTATCCGGTTATATACTACTTATACGGTTATATACTACTTATACTGTTATATACTACTTATACGATTATATACTACTTATACGGTTATATACTACTTATACTGTTATATACTACTTATACGGTTATATACTACTTATACTGTTATATACTACTTATACGGTTATATACTACTTATATGGTTATATACTACTTATACGGTTATATACTACTTATAAAGTTATATACTACTTATACTGTTATATACTCCTTATACGGTTATATACTACTTATACTGTTATATATTACTTATACGGTTATATACTACTTATTATATACTAATTATAATCTATTATTTTATCGACTAAATATTTCAATTTAATTGATATTTCATTCCCTCAAATATATTTTAATTATTTATATCAACTTTCCATTTTATATGTTTGTATTGCTTAATCTTTGCCTAGAATATTAACTTTTAATTATGTAAGTTTAACATATATCGTATAATATATAGACTTTAATCTCGTTTTTTGAATAGATTATCAAGTAGCTTGTGAAAGCTCCCAATGTAAAAAACAATAACATAGTAATTTGAATTAGTTTTGTCAATTTAGAACTTCAAAAATGAAATAGTGTCTTTATTTTATTCATTTAATTGAAACTAGGCTATGTTTATGATATTATTAATCTATAACGTGTAAAAAAAACTGGGATATGTTTCACAAACACGCTTTTCAAGCCACACATATATTATTAACATAATATTTAGATAATTGTAAGAATCAATCACTGGGATATCAAATCTGAGATAAATTTGGTTCTGTTGGAATTTTTATGTCACATTCTGGATTCGAACGCACGGTTTCGTTATCCATTGATCTAGTGAGGATTTGAATCGATTCACCTATAGGACAATTACAATATGTTGTTTGACCTATTTTCGTATTATTATATTCTTAGGTAATTACATCGTAATTATGCTATACAATAATAATGATAAAAATACACAATATATGCCACTAACTATGTATTATAGAATAAAAGATGTAGTCCCATTAATAGTAAATAAAATAATGTAAGCCAAATACTTTCGTTCCAAGAGCGGAAAACCGTCAACACCAATTGATCAAATTAATCCACGTTTTTTACAAAGATCTAATCTATAACCCACATAAATAGCGAGAAAATGTCAAGATCAAGATTTTTGCATCACGGTTAACCACGTAAATAGCGAGAAAATGCAAAGATCAAAGCTGTTGCGTCACCGCTATGACCGAAAAGGAACTACAGTAGTTTCAAGAGAGAAAGGGTTTCAAGTTACTACAACCGTTAAACATATTGATTTATGTTTTTATAGATCAGTACGTTTTATTATTGAATTTCGAGATATGTATATCATTTTAGTGATTTTACTATGCTATCATATTTTGTTGCACGATTTAGACCGAACAAAACTAAAAAGAGTTAGACGAAACAACATGGTATCAATCCAAGATCATAATTCAGCCCACTGAATACTTAATTCACGGTCAAGTCTATTGGTACGTAAACACAAAATGTGCACAAGATGGTCTCATGGCCCGCTTACAAAAGTTAAAGAGTCCTAGGTTCGAAATCTTCATCAGACTAATTAACTCTCCTGAAAAGCAACATAAAACAGTGACATAAACGACCCTTGTAATTTATATTATAAGAACAACAACAGCATTCTGCCATCTCACATTTCGTAAAAGCAAAATGTAATTAAGTTGTCAGAAATGTGATGATTTAGGAAAAATACTGTGATTTAACTGTGAATAAAATTGCGTGGACAGGAACAACTTCAACTTTCACTTTATCACTAGAAAGCATTTCTTGCGCATCTGTATTTAAACGATAGTTATACGCTTTTGCAATGCGATATTTATCTCATGATGATCATGATGTGCCGTAAAATTAAGCTTATTATTTATACTCGTATTATGTATCATAAATTGATATTTGATCTTTAAAATTGTTTCCAATGTTAAATTGCCTCCGCCTCATATTGTGAGTATTATTAGAATTTCGATTTGAAAAAGAAGATACTGCGCAGGATTAGTTAAATTTCATTTCATTCAAAATCTATTTTAAGTTAACTAAAGACTCATTTTTTAAACAACTTAAATCGATTATTTTATGGTTGTGACCTTGTGCATGTCAGAATAAACCTACAATCTTCAATTGTGTTCAGTACGTTGAAGAATATTTATTTGAATGTGAGACCAAATAAAGATGTATACTGTATTTATAAGTTGGAAGTATTCTATTTGTATATCATTTATCATTTTATTTGAACAGTATAATTTGTATCAAAATTGCGTATGCGTAAATATTCATAAGCTTATTCATTTTTTCTGATTTATATTTTACTTTTTTACAATTCTAAGCCCATATATAGATAATATAAACGTAATTTATGACTTATTTTAATATAGTCTATATTAAAGCAAAAGCAATTTTACGAACGATGTGTATGTCATTTTACGTACTAAATGCGTTTTTTTATATACGTAATTTAAATGTACCATATTATTATTTTAATTGTACTATATACATATTTTTTATGTACAATATAAGCTCAATGTACTTTCTAGGTTCCATATACGTGCTGTTTATGTACCATATACATACGTCCGGTTTATGTACCGTATATACGTCCTGTACATGTATAATACATGTCCTGTTTATGTACCGTATATACGTCCTGTATATGTATAATATATGTCCTGTTTATGTACCATATACGTCTTGTTTATGTACCATATACGTCCTGTTTATATACCATATACGTCCTGCGTTTATGTACCATATACGTCCTTTTTATGTTCCATATACGTCTTGTTTATATAACATACACATATATATGTATATACATATCATTACCATAAATGTACCGTTACAATATAAGAGTCATTTTCGTATTAAGTGTAGTTTATTATATTATACGCACGTACAATTAAAAAAATACAAGTTTTATTTAACATATATATAGATATATTACTTAAAAAATTAAATGTCGTATAATATTACATAATATGATAAAAGAAAATTAGCCTTTTTAAGAAGAAACTTGATAACCAGATTCTACGATTACTTTTAATAATTAATGCAATTGAACACAGTGGTAGTAATAATACGTTATTTTATATAATTTTTATAAAAGTTCATAAATGATCAACAAATACCTCAACATCTACAAAATATAAACGATTCAGTAATATGTTATAAACAATATTTGAAAAAATTAAATCAATACATGTCAATTCTATAATGTATAATTATGTTGAGTCTATATGTTAGTATACTACACTATAAATTGATCTCGAGATCTAGAATTCGTTTCCATGAATAGCAGACCAAATATGGCGGACCAAAGAGTTCAAACGTGTTTGCAATCAAATTTCAAAGAATTTTCTTTGAATTGGAAGAATATTCTTCAAATTGGAGGAATATTCTTCGAATTGGAAGAATATTCTTCGAATTGGTAGAATTTTCTTCGAATTGGAAGAATTTTCTTTGAATTGGAGGAATTTTCTTCGAATTGGAAGAATTTTCTTTGAATTGGAGGA
>JAUZND010007388.1:0-10366 GCA_034780555.1 Coelogynopora nodosa | reverse complement strand
CCATCCACGTTTCCAATATTTGGTGTATGTCATGATGGCATTGCTCACCATCCCTCATTCCAGCGCTGCTTGTGAGCGAGTCTTTTCTACTGTTCACAAGAACAGTACGGAACAATGAGCCTCCATGTCCAATGACACACTGGAGGCCTTCTAGTGCTCAAATCCAGGCCTGGTCATTTCCTTGACACTAGCCATCAATATTCGCCAGATTGTTTATTAAGACTAAAGAGTTCATATTACAAGGCTCTTCAAAATATTAGTTATTAATTATTTGCAGTGATGATGAGACACATATTTCACCTACACATTGTCCATTATATATGTAATACAATATGTGAAATTATTTATTGCATATTAATATTCTATTTTGACTATGGTTTTAATTTTGACCTTTTTTGAAATTTGGATTCCGCATTTTCATATTTGGATTTCCGCATTTTCATTTTGAAAGGTAGGCAGCTCTGCAATATGAACAGTTATGGTCAAGAGAACATGGCTGCATTCAATTACAAGCAACCATGTCACTAAACCATTTCAAATTGCTTCTTTGTATGATTCAGTTTGACAAAATGACCAACATTACAATGATAAACTTGCAGCTATCAAACAGTTATTTGATACATTCAATAATCACTGTCAATTATGCTACACTCTGTGTCCACTGGTAACTTTAGACAAATATTTAGTTGGATTTTGGAGACAAAGCAGATTTCTGTTGTATATGAGCAGCAAGCCTGACAAATGTGGAATCAAAATATAGACTATTTGTTGTGTTGAACCCTCATATTGCTTCAATGCCCAGGTTATCTGGGAAAGCAGGGAAATGTCTCAGAAGTCAGTCAAAGAAAACAAAACAAAAAACCATACACAACTCTGGGAAAAACATTACTATCAAACAATGTTTTCACTATCATTCCCTTGGCTCAATCACTATTGAGTAATGGACTTATGATTGTGGAAACATGACAAAATAATCCACAAATACCATGCGCCATGTTGAAATCAAGGGAGTATCTTGTTCATAAAACAGTGTTTGGCTTCAATGATAATATTTTACTCTGTTCCTATGTTTCAAAACGGAGTAAGGCTGTTATCATACTATCAACTATGCACCACACCAACAGTCTATTACACTGTGATGACATTAGCCAGACATGCTCATTGTTTTATAATTCGATTTAGCCAAGGGTGCTGTTGATACCCTCAATCAATGTGTCAAAACATACATAACAATGAGACAGACCAAACAATGGCCACTCAAACTATTTTGGAACATCCTCGACGCTGCTGGCTTCAAAGCATACATCTTATGGTGTAAACTTCATCCTGATTACAATGGTGTAAATTATACATGCAGGCTATACCTCTCCAATCTGGCTTCGGTACTAATTGAACCTCACATTCATCGTCATGTTGGCATTGCTCAAGTTTATAGTAGAATTTGGGACATATGTGCAGAATTTTGTAGTGCTTCCATTGATATGATTATTTTTTAATAGCTGCTATACTTAACAAGATATTATCAGTTTAATATTGATGAATTATTATGTGTTAATTGCATTTATTAAATTATAAAGGTAAATAAAGCATGTATTAAAACGCAAATTGCTCTGTCATTAAATAATATTTTATAACAGAATTTGGAACATATACAATAGATACATAGTTTTGTAGCGTTTCTAATTTTATGATTATAATTTTATGTATCTTATACTTAATGATATATCATCAGTTTAATATTGATGATTTAATGCTGATAATATATTATAGCAAAAGCATTTATTAAATTAGTAAGGTAAATAGGGCATGTATTAAAACGCAAATTGTTCTATGATTAAAGAGTATATTATAGCAGAATTTAGGTCAAATAGATGCAGAATTTTGTAGCGTTTCTGTGAATGGGAGAGGTTATTTTTTTGACATGTTTAACTGAAAGCAATATGAGTCTACTGAAATAAAAAATTTAACTTTAATTTAAAATACTGATTTTCATAAAAAAATTATCTACGCGAATATTATATTTACTAATTCTATGCCATTTTAATGCATTCTTAATATATATTAATATTTTTATTTTAATATAAAAAGATATACATGATTATTTTTATTGTTTTACTTGTAAGATAATAAAGTTATTAATATAATTACCCTTCATGTGTGACTATAGATCTTTCTTTTTTTGCTTTTATGTGATGTTATCAAGTTAGCCTTGTTTTTGGGAACCAAGAATATTTTAGAAATTCGATTTTGTGTTTATTTTAAATAATGTATGGTTTTTTATTTGTTCGAATTCATTGTTATTATTAATTCCATTAACAGATATTCTACTCGTGTGGAGATTGCCCAAGCTCCAAATCTCATGGAAATTGGCACTCGTCGGATATTCAATGAGGAACATGATATGTTCAGAAAAAGCGTTCGTCATTTTTTTGAACATGACGTTGTACCTCATCATGAAAAGTTGGTTACTGTTTTGTCTCGTTTAATCCATAATTGCGGTACCTAATACAGTAGTTGGATATTTTGTAGATACATTCAATTCAATTTCATGGCTCCACTCTTACTTGCTATTTAGAAAAGGCTTTTTGCTAAAAAAAATCAAAAAGTCTTTGATTACATATATAATTTATTTGTCATTAGGAATAGATACTAGTTAATACTATTAATTGGGAGATTTTTTAATATTTTTACATGGTTATTATTATTATTGAATTATTTTTTCTGTGTTTCAGGTGGGAAAAGGATGGACAGGTACCACGAGAGGTAAGTCTCAAATTTAAGAGATTATGTTTTTCTTAGGTGCAAACTATTTTAACACGTAATATAATTTTTATTGAACTTTGAACTAGAATAACTCATTATAGTTTAATACATGTATAAGCAATTTACTTTGATTATTTATTAAACTTCCTTACAATACATGTTAACTCACTTTATATTCCGAAATACGAATACAAAAAACTTTTTGCAAAGGTTTTTTTTTGCAAAACATTTTTGTTGATATCATCTATATTTCTGTCCATCAAAGATGTTTTATTTAGTTACTGACTTGTACATTTGTGAATTGTATTGTTATTTGTTATGTATGCCTCTCGTCCCGCACGTACGCTGCTATAACCGGTCATAGTCCACTTTGAACTATGCGTTGTTTACTTTCTCACTTTTGCTCTTTGGATCAATATTGTACATAACTGTGTGGTTGCATGATAGTTCTATTCTTCTAGTTTGGTTTAATATACAATATGTAGAATAGCTGTCAATACTTTTAAGACTGTTAGATATATAATATTATGTGCTTATTAACAACTGTCGTTTTTAACGATTTTATTTCTACGTTTTCAATTTGATTGTTTCTGTTTTTATCTAAATAACTATCTCGAGGTATCCATATAACTAACTTCACTGTGTTTGATATTGACCGATTTTGTTTATTTTTAAGTTAAACTATAATTCGTTGCAATTTTTCTTTCTGCAAGTACGTTTTATTTATATTAGCGGCCAAACACACAAGAAATATACACATATTTATTTATACAAATAAATTAACAATCTGGAAAAAATCATAAAACCTCTGAATTGGTACTCCATCGTACTATGCATACCATTTATATCATCTGAGCCCGAATCAGTGGCTTTGTGAACTCAAATATATTGCTATTCATTAACAATGTTTTTTTACTCTATCATAACTAATTTGCATAAAGATATAATATTAAACAAATTTATATTAGTATAGGTGTAGGCCTATATGTCACAATATAAAAGACATTGTTATTGAATGGCAATATTTATAATAATTAGTTCATAAAACCATTATTCGGGCTCAGAAGATATAAGTGGTAAGTAAACCAACTGGATTACCAAGCCGGAGGTTGCGTTCGATTCTATAACGGAATAATGTTTTTATATTAATTAATATGTTCTATTTCGGAAAAGTGATTTAATATAGAATAATTCCTTTAATGTGTCGCTTTTTCATATTGAAAAACATTCTAAACGTAAACTTTTAAACTGTTAAATATAAATAGAACATTTATTTTGCAATATAAGAGTACCTATAACGCGAATTATGTAATAAAAGAAGACATCACATGAACAATTTTGGTATTATTGTTATTATATCTATTTCACTACATTCGGCCTTTGACCAAATATTTTTTCCATTGCACTCTATATTAACCATGACCTAGTTGCTCTAAGCTCCATATCTATGTGGATTTATGATCTAAACTATAGTTTGACCTTGTTCTAGTTACTCTCGCTCTATATCAACCTTGACCTATTAAATTGTACTTGACTCAGTTGTTCTGTACTGACCTTGACCTCACAGCTGTGGCTCAAAGCCGGCACACAGGGCCTTCTCGGTGTCAACACGCCAGAAAAGGACCACGGCCTCGGCGGAGATATCCTGTCAGCCGCCATCGTCTGGGAAGAACAGTAAGTCAGTCACCTTACCGATCCTTTCTCTTCACCAATCACAGGGCTGCTTTCATAACCTTTGAATGTGTCATTTAGTTATTCCCCCCCTCCCCTATGTGCCCTCCCCCTCACTCCGCCTTCCTTACCCGTGTAGGAGCTACGTGAACGCAACAGGACCAGGCTTTGCACTGCATTCGGACATCGTGATGCCCTACATCAGCCACTACGGTAGTCAGGAGCAGAAGGACCATTTCTTACCCAAACTGACTAGTGGAGAGTACATCGGTGCTATCGCCATGACGGAGCCCGGGGCTGGCAGGTGGGTTGTACAGTTGGTTGTTCAACTGCTCGTTTACTCATAATTACTGATGTTTACTAGGATAATACAATATTGGGACAATATCAGATTGCATTATAAGTATTACCAAAAATTGTGTCTCTCTCGAGGAATTTCTTTTTATTGTTAGATAGAACCTGAAAAAATTAAATCGTGTTCCGGGAACGATAACCATAGATTTTGAACCCTGACTGGTGGTATTACAATTATTCACTCTTGCATTAAGCTTCTCTAAAATGTATACTATGTTTTGTATTCTCGCTTGAAAAGCTAGTCAAATTAGTTTGACTGAATTTGTTATAAAAAACTGCACTGTGTTCCTTGGGTTCATGTTAGCCTATAACAGTAATTGAGTTATTCTCTCCTAAATTATCTGCATGCATGTCTAAGTCAGGTCCTCTACTAAATAGTCGGGAATCTAAATACGCACCATAAAATACGATCGCAACTTTTTTTATTGTATTTGAATTATTTCCATTTTTTAATATGGGTACTTACAATAATGTTTATGTGTGCTTTTTTGTTTTAAATTTAGCCCTATAAGCTCCTTCTTCCTGTCCTAATGAGTAATGTATTCTTATATGAGCTATGGTTATATGGGACCGTGACGAAAAAAACCAAGAAGCCCACATTATAAGACCCGTATACTCCTTATTTTCTGATATGTTCTAGATCTAACTAGTTGATGTATGGTGAGTTATAACTGTTATCGACAGTTGACAGTATTTCTTATTGCTTTTTTAGTCTCTTTACAATTATTTTGTTATTCCGGAACGTTGAATTCATTGTTTCGTCGACATAATTTTGCTATACGTTGAGTTACATAGATCAAGGTTATTCTTGCTCACCTCCCTTTTCAAATATTCTCAGGGTTCGTACTAGTTTTGAAAAACTGGAAAAGTCGTGGAATTTCAAGAATCCATTACATCATATGGAAAAGTTCTTTTTAAAAGGTCTTTAAATTTAGGAAAGTTAATTAAAAAATTGAAATTATTAATATTCATAATTTTTAGTTTTTGTTTCGTTTGGAATAAGTTACATAATCAGTTTGATGGTCCAGGTGACTGGTACTTCAGTACCTGTTTATATCAATAAAAGAATTATATACCATGTTGTAACTATTTTTATTATAATTTTTAATAATTCATTTTAAACATTAACATTAAATTTCGTTTGAAAATTTCGTAAGAACCCTGTATTCTTTATTCAAATATAATAACTACACCGGCAATGGTACACATAATTTTGTTTACTTGAATGGTTGCTAGGTCGATACATGTAAATAAATTTGTTTCCTAGTTTTTAAAATAATTATCTGTAGGTATAATGAAATTTTAATATTCTAAGTAGATTACTACAAATTAATTGATACTAAAATAAACTTATGCTACTAATATATTTGAATTTCGTAATTACTTGTACTATATATCCCGAAAACGTGATTTACACCAATTGATAATATAACTACTTAACCCTTCATCCGTGGATATATTTTGTAGGATTTGCTCCGCGGAAGGGGGGGGGGGGGTATTTTACCCCCCACACAAATGGATAATCAAACTTCTTATAATACGATTAAGCTGAAATTTGGTATACAGATACCTTCTAAAGACTTGTTGAGCTCTTTTGATTAATTAATTATACTAATTGATCAATTTGCATAATTTTTATGACCTGATTACGTCATAAACTCCCGTTAAGGAAAACTATGAGAAAATAACTATAAGTATATGTTTACCAATATAATATGCTGTAACTTTTGATCAATGCAACCAATTGACTTGATTCTTTTTGCATCTGATTCCAGATCACGAGATCTATAATTGTTTGGTATATTTGTGTTTTTGTATTACTTTACTTATATAAATATGCTATTTGAGTATTATTTTAAAATTCTGGTTATTTCAATAATTAACTTTATTATTCAAGCTAAACGTATATATTTTATTATTATCCAATTGTTTTAATTAATATTGCAAGTTTTAGCTCTTAATATTATTGGCAAGTAAAAAAAACCTAGGGGTGTAAAATATTTCAATAACACTATTTTCTCTGCCATTATAAAATATTCTAAATTATATTTTTTTGTTAGATAAAAGATTTATAGCCACTTATTAAAAAAATCAAGGTCATACGTTACTCTGTTCAATCAAACACTTCATTTATTTGAAGAAGAAATTGGTATAACCCCCCCCCCCCCACCCTCTCCACGTACGAAGGTTTAAGGAAGCAATTTTATAATTAAAATACACGATGCTTTCGAACCTAACAAAGGTTTATAATCATGGGTACAATGTAAAATACCAGAAGTAACCCATTAAATATATTGAAAAGAAACGCGGTTTACACATTCATATTGTAATCTACCAACTTATGGATAGAATCCAAATATCAAACATATTCATTGTGTTTATAGAAATATACACAAGACCATATTTAACATATCAATCAACCAAATTTTAATCGAAAAGGGTGAAAGGCTTTAAAATTCAGATCCTTTCACAACCTTTCAGTGGCAAAGGTTGTGAAAGTAGATATACCTATATGACAAGGTGGCTTTGTGGTTATAGTAGCCGACTGTCGCATTGTAATGGTTTGATTGGTACCAGGTCTGTCAGGTTGCATTGGAGACCACGAGGCTATTGTTACGAGTTAGGTGTACAGTACAGGAAGAATGCATTGTTCTCTCGCTTCCGGTTGCAGTGACCTTCAGGGGGTGCGCACCTACGCCAAGAAGGACGGTGACGACTACATCCTTAATGGTAGCAAGACCTTTATCACCAACGGTTGGCATAGCGACGTGGTAATTGTGGTGACGGTGACGAAGCCGGATGCTAAGAGCCCCGCCCACGGGACCAGCCTGTTCCTGGTGGAGAAGGGGATGAAGGGATTCACCAAGGGCAAGAAACTGCAGAAGATGGGCCTCAAGGTAAAGGTCTCATGTGGGTGTGTGTTAATTTTAAATATTGACAAAATACAATTTATTAGATTATCTTTATTTCTCGACTTTACGAAAGAATACAAAAAATTGAGAAACAGATCATCAAGTGATAGTAAAAACATAATAACGTAGCTATATCAGGGTTCATAGCGGTCAGGGAAAAGTCATGGGAACATAAACAATAGTATATTGATACAAATGATAAAAGGCTGAGCCTATTCGAACAAGGGGTAGGTTCACTGGGGCAGCATTAATTACTCTTGGAATAGCACCAATGTTATCACAAAAAATCTTATTAGGCACATCAGAGAGAACAATCGTTAAAAGGAGTGCAGAGAGCTCGGCAAATGGTTAATTAGGGTCCGAAAACAGTAAAAAGTAAGTTTATGAATAATTAAGTTAAGGCCACCAAATGGATAACACTAGAGAACACAAGCTGGGATTTATTTAAATAAATATTTAATTAATTAAATTAGCTCCGAAGAGACCAAAGCTTTAGCAGCATGGGCCTTCTGCAGCAGCACACAGGCGGAAGCTGCCCTGGACAGTATGATCTCCAGAGAATCCACGGATAGTCGTAGCCTCCTCCAGAAGCTCAAGGGGGACCTTAGAAAGTGGAAAGGATGGATGGCATCTAGAGCAGTTTGCTCCAGATATGTGAGAGGGACAACACCTGTTCTTCTAATATGTTCTTCTAGCGCCTATTCTTCTATGAGTGCTCAGTGCATACTGCGAGTTCGCAGCCTCCAGAAGAAAAAGAAGAAATTGCTTATTTTACACAGTCACATGGCTATTATATTATTTTATGTTATATAGTATATACATTATACAGTTGTCGTACCAGTTGAGGTCAGTGATTTCAATTTGTGAAACAATAATTGTTTATAATTTTTTTAATAATTCATGTATACATAATATGATGTCATGTACTTATTACATACGCCAATATGGTGTCAGTAAGCATTAAATTACGAAACAAGTAAACAGGACTACAATAAATTTTCTATAATTATAGTTATGTGAAAAGTTTTATTTGTCACAGTAAAATCTTGGAAAATACAACAGTCTGAATTTTTGTCAGGGACAATGAAACTGATTAATGCCATGAACCCTGTAATGTAGGTATATTATATACATAATTCATTTTCTTTGATGAACTAATTTTGCTAGAGAAAAAATTTAATTTGTTTGCCAAATTGGAATTAATAAATTAGTGAAATAAACGAAGCTACACACTACTACTAGACAGGTTACTATTTTTAAATTCATTATTACGGGTGAGTTTATAGATACTAAAAGAATGTTCACATGTAATATAATTATAATAGACTAAAATTTAGTCAAATATTAAGTCCAAACACATGTGTTATATATTATAAAGTTATATTTGTAATTTAACTTCTCCAAGTACTAGAGCGCTTTCGATCTTAGTGGATCTCTTCAGTTGTACGCATGTATAGTTATATGTTTACTTGATAATACTTCAAATAGCGGGATAATTGTAACAAAAACTTTTCATCTAAATTTCATTACTGAGCAATCCGCTAGATATTTCAAGATTTATAATCATAACTTCTTCAATCCATAAATTCAAATTTTAATTACAAATAATATTTGATTAATCGATGTCATAATCCTGTGGAATACTATAAATACTATAGTGTAATAAAAATAGTGTAGGTATGTAATACTATACATACGTGCTACTAAAGAGATCCACTAAGATCGAAAGCTCTCTATTACTTGGAGAAGTCAAATAAAAAAAATTACAGGTATAACTTTATAATAGACTAATTAAAATTTATTATTACATAATTACATAAATTTCAATAATTAGTATATTCAAAAATAAATTGGAGAATAATTAACTTAGCGAGCAATACGATTGTGTTTACAGGTGGTTTTTCTGAGAATATGTTACTATTTGTTTTAATAGTTTCAGCATTTGTTTGGTATACAATGTAATTATTTTTATAAAATCAAGCAGGTACCTATTAATCAAATCAAATAAATCACATTTCATTTTGATCAATCAATCAGAGTATAATCCACTCATAAAAGGTAACTAAAATTGTAGAATTCTACATATGCGAAGAGTGCAATAGATGCAATGCATAACATATGCAATCCATGTTGCATTCCTTTACGGGTGCATTGTGTGCCAATGTAGAAAAATGCAGATATAATGTTATATTCTGAATAACACGGTGTGATCCGGTTTCAATATTATTTTTCTGAAAACAATTAATAGTATTTACGCAAAGTGACAGTAGATTACTATTGCTGTAATTATATTGCAGTGATTTACATGCGCAATTAAAATAAAAGAACACGTCATTACTAATATAGCGAATATTAATAATAGTAAAATTATGACTGCTTTTTTCAAAATTATATATTCGCGCATGTAGGCCTACCATAGTTTTTTTTTATTACTGCTGATTCAGTTTAAAAATCTGTATATCCTATTCAGGTTGTTTTTTGAAATGTTCTTTAAGTTGTCATGATAAACAGAAAGCAGAACCGGGAGGTTGTTGTGTATTCATAACAGAGTTCTGATATAAGAGGTGGTGGTATTTGTATCTGTCTTCGCAAATGTGGTCCAACTTATCTCCAAGACCTACTGACATTACACTTGCCGTCGCGATCACTTCGCTCAACACACCATA
>JAUZND010007387.1:0-22607 GCA_034780555.1 Coelogynopora nodosa | reverse complement strand
ACACAGACAACGTAGTATTGATTAACACAGACAACGTAGTATTGATTAACACAGACAACGTAGTATTGATTAACACAGACAACGTAGTATTGATTAACACATACAACGTAGTATTGATTAACACAGACAACGTAGTAATGATTAACACAGACAACGTAGTATTGATTAACACATACAACGTAGTATTAATTAACACAGACAACGTAGTATTGATTAACACAGACAACGTAGTATTGATTAAGACTGACAACGTAGTATTGATTAACAATTGATTAACGCGAAGATATGCGAAGTTACTCTATTCATAATATTCATATTGTCCATATACATATCTATGAAAACTGCGCTAAGCAGTAAAGTATAATATGGGTCTGAACTTTATAAAGCTATTTAATGTAATATAATTCCACTTTGATATATTTAAAAATCATTTGCTCCATAAATATTTCAAATGTGTCAAAAAGCACAGGATGAATACAATTTGTTTATTTCAACAAAGAGTATATATATATATATATATATATAATATATAGTGATTGAGTTATATATTTACAGTATTGATATTCTTTTTGATATTGTTACATTTTGATTAGTACTGCGGTGATATGGAAGTTAGCCGTTTAGAATATTAATTATAGTCAATTAAGTCTGCTTCATCTTCAAATTGTAATTGAGTACTCGAAGTACAAAAATATACATCGTAAATGTTAACCACATATTTTCATGTCACGTAGATTTCAAACAAACTATATATTGAACTTATATTTTTTAGTTAGTTTTTTAAATATTTCTATTTATTATAGAGCTAGGTACAACAAGACTTAAATTATAAGGTATATACAAGCAAAGGGGACGACGACATAATTAAATTGGACGGGAAAATTAGAATAATAATATACGATACGGTTTAAAAGGGAGATAGCTCTATGTATATACGGTTTTGCATTTCTGAATATTAAATTTCCTTTTATTAAAATATGTTTATATCTATCTATGCGATACAAGTCAAGAAGATGCCTTCTATATGTTTTAATGATTCAGGAAACAATTTTCCTTGAGAATTATCCAATTTATACAAATTATACATAATATATATATAGTCCCTATACTAACCATAATCAAATGAACACTCTGTATGTGAAAACTAACTATATAGATATTGAAGATAATGCCCTTGTGGAAAATCTATTGTTAGCGTAGGCCTACAGCTGAAATGACGAGTATTGAAAAACTGATTAATGGTCTTGAACAGATTTAGCAAACAAAATAAATATAAAACCCAGATACAGCGTCTTATTAATAATATAGAATCTTTAGACTACAGCCAATAGTGTCCATAAAGTGCATTTTGTTATAGTTGATCACTTCAACAAATCCAGTTTATCAACACAGTAAAAAATATTCCGGGTTTTATTAGCCCGTTATTTACCGTTTAATTTATTGCAGATCATGCTTTATATACTACAAGATTTTATAATATTTAAAAATAGGTTATATAATAAATCTAAATCTATAAAAATTATTAAATAAACTAGTTTCAACTATCTTCTCTCTTCAGGGATGGCCACGGGTATGTCGATTAGAGAGTATGCCGCCACTAGTCTTGAAACGACACTAACAACCTCTCCCACCCTCAACAATGAGTTTGTCGCCAGGCACCTCTCGGAGAACTTTGCCAGATCTCAGTTCAGCTCGCACCGGATCCAGTGGGTGAGCGGCGCCATCACGGGTCTCTATGCCATCCTCTGTCTTACAGGTAACTATAGTAACTAATAGGTAGTAGTTGGCCTAACTAATTGTATTTTTCCATAAAATTTAATTTAGAACATGTATCGGTTAAACATAAATAAAATGAATAAATACAAACTGATATACAATTTATATATAATACTTGGAAAAACAAGTTTTCAAATACCTGTCTCATGACCAAGGATATGCAAGATCAAAATTTGTTTTATGACAGTGTGCTGAAGAATATGTTGGTCACTTGCCCCAAATTATAAATTAATTGGTTTGGAATTTTCGAACAGCTAGTTAATATGTCCTTCGTGGGTGAGAGGGGGGAGGGACGTTCAACCTCCCAAACTGGTTAATGTATGTATGTTAGATTAAGTTAAATGTCACCTGCTTTTTAGACCGAATAACAAAATATTTCTAAACTTTGAGTGTTACTATTAATCTTGTTTCCCATTTTATTTGCGGTACATCACACGTTAAATACATATTATAGTTCTCTTTTATATTATTGCGGTCATTTTTCAAGACTTAACTGTTATTTGAACTCGAGTCTTCCGCTCGCAAGGCAAATAGGTTTAGTGTTTGAGTGATTCGGTTAGTTTAAAAAAAGCTCAATTTGCTTGAAACACTCAATTATGTATGTATTGGTAGTCATGTGTTTTCCCGGCAACCGGAAAGCCTGAGTTCAACTTTTGGTGCTGAACATCGTGATATCTTTTCGACTTCTATTTTATAATTAACATCGGATATTTAATTTAAAATGTATCAAACATTTTATTTTTTCCAGGTCTGGTGGCCAACCTTACGGTGATCGTGGTCATGCTGAAGCATCGAGTGATGCACAACATCACCAACATCTTCGTCCTCGTGCTCGCCTTCTCCGACATCGTGCTCTGCGCCTTCAACATGCCGCTGCAGGCCTTCTACGAGATCATGGAAATGACCCACTTCTCCACCGGGACCTGCCGGGTCCTCTTCGCCTTCTTCGGCCTGCCGATCTATGTCTCCTGCCTGACCATCCTGCTCATCACCGTCGACCGGTATCGGATCATCCTGCACCCCCTGCTGCCGAGGATGTCGCCGACCTGTGCCGCTAGTCTAGTGGTCAGCACTCTCATCTTCAGCCTGTTCAATGCCATCCCCGTGGCCGTCTTCAGTCGGAGCAATCAGGCCATCAAGCAAGCTTACTGTGTGGAAATGTGGCCGAGTGGGATCAGCCGACTGTGCTACTCCTTTGCAATTTTTATCTTGCAGTTTTTCCTCCCCTTGCTTGTGACAACTATTCTCTCGTATCGCATCTACCGACGCCTGGAGAATCTCAAATTTCGCAAAAATGAGGTCAAACGTAAGAAGAGAACAAACAAAATTTTGGCCTTGATAGTGATGTGTTTCGCAATATGTTGGTCGCCATGGGCGGGCTATTCACTCTTCTGTGAATTTCGAATCTATACTCAAATGACTAAAATTACGATTAACTTTACATTCGTTGCCAACTCAACAGATAACTACAACCACATTATGTCATCTCTAGGATTTCCGGACGAACATACAAAAATTGTGGATCTGCTTCTCAAAATCCTTGCAATGGGATCGTGCACAATTAACCCCTTTCTCTACGGTTGGCTCAACGAATCCATCCGCAGTGTCATGAGGCGACTCGGCCAAGCGCTCTGGATTAAGACCAAACGTGATAGCTTCGTTCATCAAACTCAGAAGATAAGTGACGACAACTACAACGACATCAAGTTATCGGAACATATTCTACACTGTCCGAGTTCCTCTTTTCCAGAGAGTAATAATATTGATATTCACGAAACTGTTTCAAATGAAAAACACGGTGTTCATCTACTCCCTATAGTGCACCAGGATTCTGTGTCAAAA
This sequence comes from Coelogynopora nodosa, assembly GCA_034780555.1. Lineage (NCBI taxonomy): Eukaryota > Metazoa > Platyhelminthes > Proseriata > Coelogynoporidae > Coelogynopora > Coelogynopora nodosa. Next base: position 18,989 of record JAUZND010007387.1, on the reverse strand, counting down.
CTTACTGTCAGTCTAATGGACTCCTGCCCCCAATTTCCCGCACAGCTAACTCAGTGTGTGGACAAGAACAAAGATTCGGATAGTGATCTAGAAGACCCAAATGTCAGCGGAAGTGAGGAAGAGGTATCGAATGATGAAGACTTCTTTCACCTGCGTAATGTACTTCTTCAGAACAACATTCCTCGACGCACTTCTTTGTTTCCTAGATTAAAATGGAGTCAGGACAGTTTTTCTTTTAAACGAAAGGTTTCTCTTGTTTGATATTGTTGTTGTAAAAAAAATATGTAATTACTCTTACTCGGTATTATTAATTAAAAGAAAAGATATTTTAACATGTTTCATTTGTCTAAACATTGCGGCATACAAATATTAATCGATGTTTTACATTCATTCACATAATTAATCCATTTAATATTAATTAAATTTTGTTCTACCCAGCTTCGATTTTATTATCTTAAAAACCTTTTCAAAGCAATAAATAAAATTTATAAAAAACAATAATTTGGTGATACATTTTTCACAATAAAATTGAAATATATTACAATTACAAATTAAACTGTCTCGTTTTTAAGAATATCATGCTTTGCATTGTGCCCTTCTGTAATGTTGTTAAAATTATGTTTGATAATTCAAATTAAAGTTTTGGATAAAATTGTTTAAAATAATAGATTTGTTTGTAAATAAAATAGGTTGGACAATTCAACCATGGTATATGAAAGTTTGAACATTCTTAAGATGCCTGTCAATCTGGACATGTACAGTCATTAAAAGAAGAGAAGTGGATGATATTTCTAATTTGAGTCACTTAATAGATAAATTTGTTTTGTAGAGATTAATTGGAATAGACCAATACATTTGTTATATCACTAGGTTTTTTATATAATTTTATAATCACAACAGTACATTTTCTCCATTCAGACTATTTTCATTTAAAAAAAGTATATTATATGAATGTATGTGACAGAACAGACGTAATCAACTAACAGAGCTATACTTAGGCCTACTGCCATTCAATAATGGCCGATTTAATAATGTATAGAATTAATAAACAATTAATAATAAATTCAAAGCAGAATGGTCGACAAACATTGTAATTAGCCAAACTGTTTACAACTACATAACAGTGAGAGTTCAACACCCCCCATGTCAGTAACATTGATGTTTTTATACTAAGTAAAAAAATTATAAATGATTAAAAATATGTTTTTACATAATAATTCCTCTGACACCTTGATCCGCCCAAATCAAGTATATATATTTACTACAATTTGACTATTATAGATGAAGTCGTCCCTATTATTAATTGTTATATGTAGTATCGCATTTATATATGTAATATGTTGCTTCTTTTGCCTATAATATTCATACATATATATGATCCTTCAGAACGCACCTCATTTTTCTGTATTGTATCCATAATGCGACAAGAAATGTATATTTGTATGTAATGTACCTACTTATTTAGAAACGAATAAACAACATCTTTTCGAATGCGTTTTCTGTAACAAAAATGATTCAACCAACCGATTTAAAACAATTTTTCTGGTTTGTATATGATTCACAATCGTAGTTATGTACATAGTTGAATCATAGTATACTTGTATATTTGTATATTCATATATAGTAGTAATACATATTTTTGTAAATTAACATAAATGCGTATGACAGTACTTGTTTATTCCACAATTTCATCATGTTATGTTTCTCTGGTTGAAAAATGCCAATTGGAATAATGCGTTACATTTTGTTATTTACTTTATTGGTTGTATAAATAATAAATGTAATATGTATGAAACATGAATATATTTGACTTGTTGTATTTGTAATAAATGTAATATAAAAAATTTATATATTTGACTTGTTGTATTCGAATACGATGTCTTCGTGGTAATAAGTTTATATGTCCGTAATTAACCCATCCGCGCCAACACTGATAATTATAAAAATTCAATTTCGATATACTATTTTAAGATACTCGTAGATACTTTCCCTTGTATTTCCTAAAATAAAATATGTTTAATAAATAAAATGGAAAATCGTTGTGTATAATACGTAACATTAGGCTCTAATATTGTAACAAAAATATCCCGATTTATTTTCACTCTCTTTGTATTGTATATACTATATATATATCTTTGCTTTACCCCCCCCCACGTTTTGGGAAAAAATTGTGACGCCCCATTTAGAATTGACGTAGTGAAAAAGGCCAAATGCCATCCATCAATATTGTATGAGATGCTCCCAAAAAATAGGTGTGCACCGGCCAAGGTTCAAGGTTCAAATAGGAAAAGAAGAGTGCTCATTTCCCCCAACGCCCAAGGAACTCTACCGGAGAATATATTGTGAAGCCATTGATTTTTTTGTTGACTTAATTTCAGAACGTTTTAGCCGGGCTAGCTTCGAAGTCTTCTCCGACCAATATGGAAGCAATATTGACAAAATCTTCGAAGTCTTCTCCGACCAATATGGAAGCAATATTGACAAAATCTTCGAAGTCAAAACATTTCGACTGAGAACTGAAACAGTTTTCAGCTGATTTCGGCGATGCTGTGGACGTTGCAATACTTGCCACTCAGCTTCGGATACTCAATATCCTCATAAAAGATGTCAACTCTCTCCGTGAAATTATTAGCCAAATTGAGTTTCTTCTGTTAAAATCCGAACAGTGTATCATTGGTTGCGTCATTACTGTGTGCAAGTTACTAATTGTCAATCCAGCCACTTCTGCAACGATGAACGTATGTACATGTACTGTATATCAACGCTTTCTGTTTGCCCCAATCGCGCAGGCATGTGTCGGTGAAGATGTTCTGAAAGAGAAAACAAAACAAGGCTTCTACAAAATGTTTAATTCGATGTATTTTTAACATTATGTATTTGCACAACAAAGATCGTTCATCCACTTGAACACATTCCAAAATACTACATTTGTCAACGGAAATTGTATTTAAAGATATCCATTGACGGTTTCGTGGATCATGTCTACTCCACCCATATTATTGTTGTAGCAGTTGAAAAGAAAGATATTGAGCTTGATCAACCTCGTATTATTATCAACTACGGAATAAATACCCTTTGTACTTTGCTTTTGGTTGAACCGCAATAAGATCGTTGAAAGCCATAGGAACTGATTTTTATTGTTTAACCATTTAACGACAGTTATACGAAAGTTTCTTGAAAAAGTATGGTTTGTTAAAATATTTTTTCCACCTCGTAGTCTATTTTTCTGATAGTTTTCGGAATTCAAGTAATTAACTTTGTCGACAAAGGTTCGAGATTTAATATTGAAGTGTTTATAATTGTCCATAAAAATGTGACTATATATATACCAATGTATATAGTCATATCTTTATGGCACATCTTTAGGACCAGGTATACCTGGCAAAAGTAATTAATCAATCAAGTCATAAACGTTTTTTTTTTCTTCCTACATTTAATAACCCTGGGCTCAGTAAATATACATATGCAGCAGTACTCTGTTAGTCTCTTATGCCATATATACAAGACGCCGTCTATGTAGAGGTCTTTTCTACAGTGTCAAGGGTTACCATCCCGTGCTTCTTCATCATTTGCGACTCCATCTGTTTAATTATTCTTCTGAAAAATTAAATATCTTCATATCATTCAATCATATCTTCCTATATTATAATATCTCAAATTCTTCGTATTAACCATCTTTAAGTATATTTGAACAGTGTATATATAGAAAATTAAACAGAAATGGGTGTTATTGTTCATATTATAATACATGTATGCCTACGTAATATGTGAACATCAATATATTTAACAGACATCCTGTATAATTATATTATATTATGCCACATATTATGTATCATGTGGACCACTACACTTCGTTATTATACATATATACATTACACATATTTAATAATTATTATTCTTATACACCACAAACCATAGATATATAATTGTTTATCTATATTTGTCTTATTATAGTATAACCATTATATCATGCCACAAACACATATACTATTTTGTACATACATATTGTGAATGCTTTGAAAGTTGCGCAGTGGAAGACTCACTAAGCTAAGGTGCAACACTCGTATAGGGGTTCAAATCCCATTATTATAGTGAATTACTATACAGATATTATTATTTTTTACTTTTTCACAACGCTTAAATATATATGCTGTTAAAAAGTGTTAGGTTTTTGAACAAATAACAAATATATACCTACATTGAATAAAACACAATAATTTTTAGACTTTGTGTAAAATTTTATAAATAAAAAATGTCCAGATATAAATTAAAATATTTTTAAGTAGACTTAGTATATAGTGGTATATTGGTATACATAATACATTTTATTCAATATCTTATGTGTAAGTAAGTTACAAAAAAGTTAAAACTTAACGTTTTTTCCGATTATCTTAATCGCTTAGTTCTTTTGTAAACAAGTCAATTATTGTATATTAAGCTTTTAAGAAACAGGAGCACTTTCAGTTTCAATACTCCTATTTATTTTATACTTGTGTGTTCGTGTTCCTCATTGGAACGAAAATATTATCGATTTTAGTACTTAAATGTGTTTTTATATAATTATAGAAAGAAACAACAAATATATCGAAGACTGTGACATATAACTTAATTTATATAAATGGGTGAAAATCAGAAACACAAGAAGAAAAAATATGCAAGTTAACAAGTAATGTATACGCAACAATATATAGACTCTAAGGAGCTAAAACATTGGAATTGAATCTTTAATCTTGGATAAAAACACAAATATAGGTTCAAATGTTCAATGTGAATAAAATGCATGCTTATTTATCAGCACAACTATGTGCAACATTATTTTATATAGCTGATGGTATTTTTTCTAAAATTTTCTAAAATTGTACATTGCACCACAATTTAATATATGGATTAGCATTGCAGGTCAATGTTATAGAATTTTTTTCAATCTTTGTTTTATTTTGAAAGTGAGAAAGCAACTTACTGTATAATTTTATAAATTCGAAACAACAGATAGTTTTTATTAATTTTAATATGTAATATTATAATATATATTAATTAAGGAAACGCGTCAAAATTATAGACACATTCTAAAAAATTCTAAATATTTACGATGAAATATCCGGAAATTCATTTATCAATTTGTATCAATTCTATAATTGAAAAAAATAAGATTCTGAATTACATAGTTATATTAATATAGTCAGTTCAGATAGTTTATTAAAAAATAAAATATCATTTCTACACCAACATTGATGTATATGTACAATTTATATATCCTATAATAAAGAGAAATAATTTTCAAATAAAATGGTTTCAAATAAACAAATGTTTCAGCAGTTACCATATTCACGTAATAAATCAATGTAACAATAATAGGTGTTTTTTCTGTTTTTATGAGCATAGAATATATTATGTAGACATAATTACATTTTAAGTTATTATTTTAAGAAATTTTTTGAAATTATAAGAAATTATAAGAAATGGGTGTTTTTTATTTGAATTCAAATCTAATAATATCTGCATGACCTCTAGCAATATTATAAGAAAACATTTAAATAATTAGAATTTCTCAAAAATGGCAATATTAGTTACTATTTGTATACAATTACTATACTCAGGGTTAGTGGAAGAATGTATAAAGTTGGGGGGGACTGATATTTCCAATTTACCGCCACCTCAACCCCCCTTACCCTGTTCCGCTGGCCCCCCTCCCCCGGTTCCGTTGGTTCCCCTGCCCGGTTCCGCTGGCCATGATACTTATATGTTATAATACTTAATTATTACTATAATTAAATGATGAAAAATAAAAGGATTATTCAGCTTTGGAAAAATAAAACATTTTCATAAAATTTAGCCAGCCAGTAATTCATCGACTTCTAGAGTTAGGGTATTATTTTCCGGTACAAGGGAAAGTTTATATAATAATTTCCATTAAATAAATAAATTGGTAAAAAATCCACAATTGTTATTTTTTTTAAGCTATAAAAATCAGTTTAACATAAAAAATTCTATAAAAATAACTTTTTAAATAAATAAATTGATAGTCAATATGAAAAACACTACAGCATATCATTGTACTCTCCTGTTAGATAATTCTGATGTTGTAAACCTTTTCATGATAAATATTCTGCGGAAAGTAATTTATTCAAAATGGTTCAATGTCTTACGTATAATAGTAAATGCACCCACATATTATAACCGAATTTTCAAATAATATTTTATTTTATTAAATTAGTCTTTTAGTTTCAGTTGACAGCATTAATTTAATTGTAAAGATCCGAAGAAAGAAATTTAATATAGTGATAATTGAATGATATACATATTATATTTTGCTATTAAAAAGATGCAGTGCATTAAAAGACCGCTTCATAAATTTAAATCTATTATCAGATTTGCAAGTAGAAATAACATGAAGACTTCTAATTAAAAAATATAATTAAATAATAATATATGATTCGACTACGTATTTCTTTTAAAAACCAAATAGTATAAATTGAAGTAAACGTTGTCAATGCAATTTAAATTTTTATCCAATTTCAGAATTGCGTTTTTGTCATACTTTTCAAGTTTCCATTGACATCGTAAACTGTTGTGATATAATAAGATCTATATTAGTCATTGGATCGGAGTTTCAATATTATACTGCATAATTTTATCCTCTGATATAATTTTCTGTAATTAACGGAATATGAATGTACATTGAGAAATCAATGACTTTTAATTAATGTATGTAGGTTTTATTTAGATACAGATACGATTAATTGTTGACGATAGTTACGTTAACACTTAATATATGATGCCCCATTTATTTGTATATCTGAAATACAAAAAAATACATCAATTTCCTCATTTAAAATTTTACTTTCAGTAATTGGCCCAACGGTGAGACAGTGAGATGCATCAAATTCCTTCAAGACCTTATTCGACCAGAAAATATGCGCTTGATACAGGACAATGCTCGACCCCATACAGCCAATGCCACCTCTGTACACATTGCTGAAAGAAGATAACCGGCTTCTGCGTCAACCCATTCTATCAACTATTCTTCTGATGTAAACCTGTGTGATAATTACACATTTTCAAGGCTCGAAACTCTAAGGAAAAACTTCGATTCGTCTGATGAGTGAGGCAATTTTTGGATGCTGAACTCCCAAATGTCATTGCAACTAGGATGCCGCAGGCGCTTTACGACTCCATGGTCACCATGACAAAATAATTGAAGCTGGTAGTTGCTACGTGTAATGGACAATATTATGCTACTACTGACATGAACATGATTTTGTGTTAACTGTGTGTTCCATTGATTTAATTCAATAAAACTATTTTTAGATTGCCGCTTATTTTTAACGGTAATAATATTATAATATATGTATTATATATAATATCCCAATTAAACATTTTGTTGTATATCTATTTAGAAAATTAACCAGTTGATATATATATCTTTTCTTAATTCCACTTTCCGTCATTCTATCTCAATAAAGATGGAAAATATTCAATATTTTGATTTATGTAACACCTATATTTTTAGCAATTGGAATTTCCAAATGTAAAATATAGGGTGATTTGTGACTGATATGGAAATTGATCCACCGCAGCGTTTAACCGATGCAGTGTAAATATTCTCTTTCAATTTGCTTAGTTATAATTGTGAATTTTGGGACAAAAATTTAATTTTATTAAATAATTTACAGCTATATTATAAAATTAAATTAAAATTATTATTTTTTTAACATAATTTCATACTGTTATACATCTACTAACTTAAGGAAACAGATTTTGGAATTTTTATTTAATTCCTGATGATAAAATAATCAATACAAAAACACAACAATATGAGAGAGTATGTGCAATTTATTATGAAGTATATTATGATTCATTATGTAACAAATAGTAAACTTAGCCATGTGTAAAAGAACAAATATCAACAATACTGTAGTGTAGCTATATTGAGCTCAATTATAAGAGCCCACAGAGTGTGTGAGAGAGAGAGAGAGTGTGTGTAAGATTGGGAGAGAGAGAGAGAAAGAGAGAGAGAGGGAATGAGAGTCTATGCAATCAGAATACACATTATTATCAAAGGGAGTCGTCCGTGCGTTGTGTGAGTTGACGACTTTCGCCTTCAGCGCCCACCTTGGCGAGACACTTCTGGATTTTACTCCGCCTGGCCACCCTCAGGGATTGAAGATCCTGAAACGATGGCCATGAGAACTTAAATAAAAAGTATTTAAAAAATAACACCAGAAAATATTTAAAATACAGCGATCAAACTGATGCTAAAATAATTGTCTGTCTTTTTTGCGACATCGTCAATCAAAGAGAACATATATCTACAAATAAAGTTAAATACTCAGTTATGTTTACATACATATATGTATATGTATTCCTATACATATATACAGTATGAGCCCACCGCGTCGCATTGCGTGGATATATACCTAGACACAGGTGATTACACCCCAGCAGAATACAACGATCTATCTTAACCGAATTTGAGTGTTTTCTAAATAGGAGGTCTGTAATGACGGCACTACATGCCCAGCTGATCTCTAATCCTACTTTGTTGGAACAACTAAATTGATATCCGATATAATGACGCAAGAGGGCGCTTTTTGTTGAGGCTGACGTAGCAACTGCCCCAGTGAGCCTCTATTTATAAGGTTTCAGTGTTTCTGGTTGAAATGAATAAGTTAATCCGGAGATAATGAGAGGAGACATTCATCCAACTCTATAGGTATGATTAAATAAGATTAAATGGGAAATTAGCTCAAAAACGACATATATCCTGGAATTAATGCTAAAATTAAAAAATCCACAATTGAAATATAGAAATAAATAATTAAACCAAGCAGCACAAAAATAACCTTAAATGCGCTTAATTTTTTTTAATTACAAAAAATTAATTCACTTGAGTTAATTTCAATATTGCAAATAAACAATAAAATTATGCTTTGTGTTTTTTATATATTTTTTGTATATTATGTATTGTACATTATATTATATTTTATATTATGATTAATTTACATATTTCTATCAGTTGTGTCAATAAATATCTAGACTAAGGAAGTGAATACATCAGAACACACATATAACTAGGCTATTTAGATTTCTACAAATTAGACCATACACTATAATAGCCGAATATCTTTCATATTAAATATATTATGCATAAAATATGTAGGCATTTGACAGATCCAGAAAATCAAATCATTATAATCACCCAGACGTAGTTGATGTAAGTTAATTCTGGAAATATACTATTTTACTTTTGTCCATAAATTGGTTTTGGATTACTAAAGGCTCTAAATATATTGTAAAAATAATTATAGACTAAAAAAGCTTACAATTGATTCATAGTAATAAAGTTCTATATTTCAATATATCAAATTTCTTTCTTTCTTTTTTTACGTTTTCTTTCACCATATTCGAAATAATCTGAAATTATTTTATAGCTCAGAATTTAAACTGTTATAGTTTTACAATACAAAACAAGTGTTCATTTTAATAAATAAATCATTACTATAAATTAATTATCGTTCATTATAATAGCTTTCATGCACCACCTGTTAGTGTAAAGTTATAAAAATAAATCCCATTAAATTCAAACTTTCTAATAAAAAAAACTATAAAAAGGAATTTTCCAAATTTTGTCAATATTATAATGCAAATTGACAACATCTATAAAAGAATGGAAAGTGTTTTGAAAAACGATTTTTATCTATTTAATTATTTATGAAAACATAACAACCATGTTGTAGGATTAAGGAATAATCTTTTTTATTACAAATCCATTAAAATGCAAACAATATAATCGCAAACAATAGTATAATAAAATTCTTAAACAGTTTATTTTAAACAATATAGTGTTCCAAACAAAAAAACATGATTATGCCTTTTTGATGAAGGTGAAAGCTTGGATATTTTGTATTAATTGTAATAAACTTTAAATTTTATTGTGGTTTTTCTTTAGCGTGACTATACGCTATAGTGTTATGTAGATATGTAAAGATAAATAACATAAAACCTTTTTCTAGAAAATGACATCGATTCAATTTTTCTATACATTCATTTAAAATATTTAATTTCTTTAGAAATCAGAGCAATTCATTTGATATAAATAATATAAGACTGCGTGACTATTATACTTTGAAGAGGTCTTTCCAGTTGGACAGAAATTTATACATGCCAAAGTGTTGTTGTAAAAATTATTAATAATAATAACTAATTTGATATCTAAATCAAGCCATTACTACGTTAAAACAAATAGAACATGCCAACGTGGGAACATAACATAACATGTTTTTACCCGGGATACGTTATGAGTGCTCTACGAGAATATTTGCCTCTGAAACGCAAGCATATCCCCTTTCTAGTCTCAAGTTCAGCCAAAGTTTCAACCTCTCAACTCCAATTACAACGGCTTACGAGGTATAGGTTGATGATACAGATGTACGAAGGAAGGGGAAAGTTGAGAATGTTTTAATGAGAAGTCTGTAAAAATTCGTCCAAATACATCACACATGATCGTGTAAAGTACGTTTTCTCTTTCATGTGTGGGTTAGCTTATACTGTTGTAGTGTCAACCTGGATGACAGGAGGAAACGGTTTATCCACTTTGCCAAAGTAACGGGGTTAATGCGCTACACCATGGAGGGATCCATGATTTATTAAAAATTAAATTATCTTTCCAAATAAATATTTTATATTAATTTTTTAAAATTATAATGGCTTTTTTTACACTTATATTCTACAGCTTTGTCGAGACAAAAATTAATTTTATGATTTGAAAAGAGTGTTCAAAACGTTGAATTTGTGGAGCATTTCAAATATTTAAAAAAAATATATATATTTACTGCGTTTGATCATTTCTGGTTCTTTAACATAATCTAATTTTAAATTGTTTTGTTGTGGTTTAGAGAAAAATAATGGAATGCTGGTTGATGAACACTGAAATATGTTAAAATGTGGAAATATATTATAAACACATAGAATTGCATGGGAATAGAATCCTTTCACAAGAAGAAAATTAGTCAGATAAGATTTCTAACTTTAACTTTATTACACACGCATATTTGTATACTTAATATTGTTAAAAAATACGTGACGTTTTGGAAAATATTTCAATTTCCAATATTTTACATCCTACCACCCTAGCCGCTACGCTTTATTCCACCACCCCACCCCTCATCCCCCACCTGAGCAAACTGTTGCTCCCTCAACAGCTCCTTGTGCTGCTCGAGCAGAACCTTCTTCCTCTCCTGGAGGGCCCGTGTCTGCTGGATGAGGAAGAGGAGGTCCTTGCGCAGGGTTCTGTTCTCCAGTTTTATCTTGTTCGTGTGCTGGATCAGCGTCACCATGGCCTCCTGAAGGGTGACGACAGGGTGACAGAAGAGGGGGGATCAGACCTTTAGCTGTCTGGCTCACAGGACAACAGCTCTTGGCTATGTCAAAGTATAAAACATATAATAACTCCTTATCATATTATAACTCATTAGCATATAATAACTTATTAGCATATAATAATTCATTAGCATATACTAACTCATTAGCATATAATAACTCATTAGCATATAATAACTTAATAGCATACAATAACTTATTAGCATATAATAACTTATTAGCATATAATAATTCATTAGCGTATACTAACTCATTAGCATACAATAACGCATTAGCATATACTAACTCATTAGCATATACTAACTCATTAGCATATAATAACTAAGAAATATATAACAACTCAGTAATTCATATATTAATAAAAATTAATGTTAAATAAAATAAATATTATTAAAATTTCATGAAAAAGTTGTAATACTACAAATATTTATAACCTATTGTATTTATTTTATCCGAGTTATATTTACTTAAAGATGTAATGAAACAAGCAGCTATTATTTAATGTAGCATTTCTTTTTTGAATTATGAAGGCAAAAATAATAAACATCAAAAGCCGATATTTCTGACCCTTTCTGCGCTAGAATAATTTAAATTCAAATGCTATTATTGTTTACGCTTTCGATGGCACTTATGAAATATGGATTGTATTTTCAACTTTATTTATTTAGTCATTCAGTTACAACTAAACGATACCCTATAAAATGGCGTTATTAAATCTATCGAATCTGCCAGGTAACCAAATTTTCGTTTTTAAATGATGAAATGTAACAATTTGTTTCTAATGAATCTATAGCAACCGTTGGGAATAAAATAAACATAAATAATAACTTAAGACATTGTTTGGAATTTTTTCAAGTTGCTCACACAATGCTAATCTTTAAGCAATAAATTTTACAAATATTTACACAATAAATCTTTAATAAACTTTCGCAACATAACGACGTGCCTTTTCGCTTGACATTCTGTGCCCATCGGTACTGTATTCTTCTCTATAGTTCCTCCAAATGCAGAAATACAGAAATGATCCTTTTAGTGAATGAAAATCATTTAATAACTTTATTATACATTGGCTATTTTATAAAAAAAATTAATTGACATTAAAAAATTAAATTGGTAGATAATTTTTTTTAACATTATTTTATTATTTAGCATCCAATCAATGTTGATAAACATTGGGTATTTTGCTTTTAATAATAAAATTGAATAAGTTTATTAAAAGTTATACGTGTTCATTATTATTCATTTTTATTTAGTTTATTATCCTTATTATTTGTTTATAAAAATTTGTATAAAAAGTTAACTCGTTTTTCATTATTATACTCGTTTAACTCGTTTAATAATATCAAAACTCGTTTATCTTTACTTTAGACTGTCCATTAACGGAACTATATTTATTCTGCAGTTTTCATTAAAATAAATTCATTCTGAAAGAAGACAGACCGAGGATTAGGCCTACGTGATACACGCATTCCTTTATTTCTCGAGACAGTTATAGAAATTTTAGCAGAAATAATAAATCGATTATATTATGCGTGCATATATAGCAAGCCGTGCATAATAAACCGCTTTGAACCACATTATCTCTAAAAGTTTATGCATTTAACAAACCCTTCAGCATATTATTAAGGGTACAGTAAATATTGATTAACGATTAAAATAATTAGCATAATTTTTAGAATATTGATATTAGGATAGTCATGGTATAATGAACATTTTTTAGTGATAAACATTGATTTTGTGCGATTTATGAGTTTGTGTTATTTTAGTGATAAACGCATGAGTTTGTCTTATTTTAGTGATAAACACGTGTCTTTGTGCGATTTTAGTGATAAACACGTGTCTTTGTGCGATTTTAGTGATAAACACGTGTCTTTGTGCGATTTTAGTGATAAACATATGTATCACTATATAAATAGTGTATACATACTTAATTTAAAAATATTGTATAAGTGTTTAGAAAAATCCCCTTGAACAATTTTTATCTATATCATAAGAATTTTTTAATTTTAATTAATATTAGTTGTTATTTATGTAGGCTAGTTATATTATAAATAGAAATATGCTACAATAAAACACCCCCACCACCAAAAAGTAATCTTGCATGTTGACTGGAAGGAAATATAAATTATATTATTATAGTATATACCTATGCAAAGTAATGCAACAAGCCCACAAATAACCAATGTTACACAGTCAACACATTCTAGAACACAACCATCCCCTGAGTGGCAACCTTTGAGGAGACAGGTTCATGAGTGTTGTTGTATCTAAATGTTCCAACAATTACCAATTTAAATATCGCATGATGAACATATTATCTTGTCTGCAAATATTTCCCACCGAGTCGGGAACATACAATCCAGATATATTTTTTTGTTCATAGGGGGGGAGATAGATTCCATCGAAAAGAGACACACAAAGTAATTGACAATACCCGGCGATACAAAAATAAGTCAAAAAATCATAATTAAAACGTTCTACAGGAGGATATTTTTTTAAAATTTAAAACAAAATTTTATCTTTTCAAGCATATTAAGTAAGCATATAAAGTATTAAAAAGCGCAATTAATTTTTACGACTGTCATTTTAATTAAAACCATTCGGTTCAATATAGCTAATAAGTAATGAGGTGTGATTGTAATCCTAAGGATGAAAGCATATACAAGTACCTACCAAATATTGCTTAGATGTTAAGAGACTTTGCTTTTTTTTATCAACGTATACATAGAACATTTGCTTTTGAAATTTTCCAATTAAAAGCAAATAGGATTTGATGTCGTTTGTACTTTGAAGATAAATAAATCATATTCATGTACAATAACTGTCTAATAAAATGATAAAAATTATTACTTTCTACCAAATATAACATCCTATATAAGGAACATTATACCTCGTCGGAAATAAGAACATATTTCTCCATAAAATACTTGCTTAAATCTAATAACTTTTAATTTGTTATAAAAATATAGAGACATTTGACAAATCGAAAATGAAAAAATATTTCAAATTTAAAACGTAATTGTGAAACATTATTTTGATGGCAAAGATAAAATTAAAACAGTTAATTGTATTTATCAAACCAGATTTAGCCAATTTCTGTTTTTAGGAAAAATAAATATTTCTGTAAAGCAGCACCATTATATCAAAACAATATTTAACCTATATTTGTATATGAAATAAAAACTATGATGTGTTAAAATAAAAAGCTGGCTCAATCTGGAAAAATTAACTGAAATTAACACCGGTTGAGTCAACATTTAGAAAAAAACAGTTAAACTAATGTACTGTTAAGTTCACCGACTTAAAAAAACTTGAAATGGGAAGCGAGAGGCGAAATACATGGCCGGATATAATTAAAATCAGTCTCTGAAACCCGCATTAATCTGAGATATATTTTCCAATATGGCAATGAATGCTCTAAACATAATCAATCCCATCTCGATATGGGATAATTAATTTCCACATGATATCTTATATTATATTATATATGTAGCTATATATAATAATATAGTCAGTTATAAATGACAACAATTTCTAAGTATCATGCGTCACGTTTGAAGATATGTATATGTATATATATATATATATATATATGTATATATATTATATTACAATATACCAATAAGACTTAAATCACACATTAATCTTGTTTATTAAATGATTATATGTTAAGAAACATTTAAGGAAACCTTTTTACGAAATCATTATTTTCACTCTTTTTGAAAAGGACCATTTCTATTAACACACGAGAGAGCACAGCGATAGAGTCGTATAATAATAGAAATCAGAGTAATGAAATTGACTTTTCAAATGAGTTAATGCAATTTTATTCTATGCAATGATTCAATAATAATTATAATAAATAAATGCACTGCAGCTTTATTGCTTGAAATTTGCATTTTGCATAGTGACGAAGAAGTAAACAATTTCAGTTGTCGAAATTGTAATACTCTTCATGCTTTAAACTCTTCATGCTTTATACTCTTCATACTTTATACTCTTCATGCTTTTTAAAAACGTTTTGCTGAATCCATTTTAGCCACAATAAAACATATGATGACCGAAGGAAAGAATTCTGCCAATATTTTAATATAGACGGTAGGAAGCCTAGAGAAGAAGAAATTATACTGTTTTTTACCTTATAAATTAAAAGAAAATATGTGCAAGTACAATTTGGTGCATTCATTCAATGATTAATCATAAAATGCTATTACTGGTTTGCGAAAAATTGCATTTGATATTAATCGTGAAGATTTACACTTTTGACCCACTAATTAATACCAATGTGTTTTGTTAATAAAGTTTATAAATTTCGTGTTGTACATTTTTGACCATGCCCTAAAAAGTAGTGAGCAGCGTTCGAAAAGTTGAACATAGACTGACAAGTAATACTTTTCAAGCGTGAGTATGTATTAAAATAAATAAACAGTTTTTCAAGAAACAATTTAAGTCAATTATTTCAATTTAATCAGCATTTAAACAATTTATGTGAAAATATTTTTTGGAATGAACCTAGTCTTGGATTCGTGTGTACCAATGGAATGAAGACCGGCAAAAATGCACAGTCTGTCATATATATATAACATAAAATAATGAAAACGCTAGAAAATAACTGGCATTAAAATTATTATGCGCTTTCAATGACAACTGAAATAATTGGAGCAGTAGTGAGTATGACAAATAATCAAAGCATTTTGGAGGTAAACTTTTCTAAATAATTTGTCAAGAGTGAATTCAATTGGTGCATGTTTTAAATATATCGATTCACATATAAAATGAATAACCAATTATTCTTGAAAAAATGATAGACATTAAAATATGTAATCAATAAGTTAATTTAATTATGGTAGGTGTTAGCAATCCGGTAACCGGACCATAATTAAATTAACTTATTGATTACCGGATTAATAACTCTAATGTTAGAAGTCCGGCAACTTTTAGTATAGTATACAATATATAAAATATAAACAATTTTTTTAATTATTCTTACGTATATATGTATATAAATAGAATATACTTGGAATATGTTAGTATAGTATGTAAACTTTTTATTATTATAACTTTTTGAACATTTTAAAAATAGTTATCACTATTAGCAATGATTACTACTCAAAACAATGACAGTAATAAGTGCAGTAGTTTAATATTTTCATGTAAACAGTTATAAGTACACTATATTTAAAATCCCAACCTGTTGACACAAAAGAAAAAGAAGACATTTAACTCACAACATCCTCAAAAAAATCGACGTCGGTAACATCATTCTACAACACTAACTAAACGCTAATACGACCAATAAACGCATAACATCCGCCAAAGGGACTAAAGTGGGACCAATACCCCTTCTTAATTATGATAAACGACCTGAACGCCGACATTAAAAACATCGCTATCATCGACATCACAAGATCCCCGACACTGTCATAGATGCAGGAGAAAGCGGATGCTAATTAGTCAATGGCCCAACAACAGACAAATACAGATCAACTTTGATTAAAACTCAAGAATTCAGACTTTGAAGAAAGGAATAAAATTACACAACCATTCAGGCCTCAATTAAAGAATACGGTTGACAATAAATGGTTCTCTCATAAGGAGCGATCACATTGATATTCTCGATAAATAGGGCTCTAAACGCATTCACTTTATAAGAATGCTTAAACAATCGGCGCTGGTGAAAGAAGATATTCTCAAAGTCTGCAACTCCGTGCATCAGTTCAGACTTCGAAAACGAACTCCTGTCTACACATCCGTAAATATAATTCGAGTGAAGTGCATTAAGTATGATTTGCATCTATTCAGATATGCCACAAATTCAAAAACTGGAAGAAAGAGCTAGTGTCTAAAAAATTCCCTTTTTACAAACATTGTAAAGGGAAAGTGCTTGTTATGTGTTCTAGGAATGGATTTGCAACAATAACTGAACGTGGAATACGTAATAAAACACCGAGCATTTAATTGTGACATTTCAAATGATCCATCATAGAGTATAAGTGATGAAACAAATGAGAGTTTGATATGAAATATTTTGAGTATTATCGAGTTGAGTCGCACCTTGTAGGCCGCCTTGGCGAGCTCTTGTACCCCCTGTTCCGACTGCTCCTCGAACACCCGCTTCTCCTCGACGAACTGCAGCTTCATATGCTGCAGTTCCCCTGACTGTTTGGTGCGAAGATTCTGCATCTCCTTCTCGAGATCGTGGATACGGGTGGTCTGGTCCGTGCGAAGGGTCTGATTGAGAGGAGAGAGTTGATGAGAGGGATTAGAAAAAAGTGGAGGAAGTAGAGTAAGGGAGAGGGTGAAATAAATAAAACAATATAAGACACAGAGAGTAGGGAAGTGAAAGGCGAGAACATTTTAATAAAGTTGTCACTTCGGTGGTCGGAACAGAATGACATTTTAGATACATACTATTAAAATTGTAATAGTTCATGAAAATTACCATTTACGACTATGTACTTTAAAAGATTTTTTACATGTTTGCATGTTTGAATTAATATTCGAATGAAGTTATTTTCAGATATAAATTATTATTATTTTTGTTATAATTTATAATTTAAAACACTAAATATATTGTAGCGATATTATTCAGTACAATAAAACTCAATAACCAATAAAAGTGTAGTGCTGTTTAAGATTTTTTAAATTCCGGAAAATAAAGAAATTACGAAACTAACATACCTAGAATATAGATTGAATGTGTCAACTTATAAATCTTTAAATAAATGAAAATTATTTATTGTTAAATTTTAAACAAAAAAAAATTCATTAACATTAAAAAACACTATGAAACATATAAAAGTTAAAATGTGGGCCAAACACATGAAGATAGTTGTGCCATACCTTGTATTCACTAAGCTCCTCCAACTCACTACGAGCCTTGGCAAGCCGGTTTTCTTTCTCCAGCAGAATCTTTCGGAGTTCTGGAAAGACGAATCAAATACCAGCTGTTTTAATTTACTAGAATATATATGTATGTATGTATGTATACATCTATCGATAAGAAATAACATTGGGAAGAAGATTTTAGAAAATCTTCTTTTTTTTCAGACCTGTATAATCGATAACAGTAGTTGTTTTTATAAGCATGCTCTTAAATTTATACTTGCTTTGGATACTTAGAGGTGTAAATGCATGTCATTCAATGTTTAGTGCCAAGAGGTTGCCTGTGAAATGCATCAATGTCATATCTATCTCCCGACAATAAAAATACACAATTCTACATTCCTCCATAATAAAACTCAGCCCGCAAAAGAAAGCGTTTTCGCCCCGTACCAACTTTCTTCTTGTCGTAGACCGCGAGCATCTCTTCCCTCATGTTCCTCAGCTGTTGGATCTCGTGCTGATTGTGATCACTGAGAGTGACAATGGTCCGCTGTCGTTTGTCCACCTTCTTCTCCATGTAGCTCATGTACTCGTGCTGGGAAAAGGAGGTTGGAGTGGTTGCAAACTTTGCGTGACAACAACGAGAATACTATATATTATAGGGTGGTCCGTAATTAAGTTCGTTTTTGAAAACCCATATAAAAATTTAATGAATCAATTAATTTCTCTGTCCTTGTATGAACTCTATATTAACTCTCTGTCCGTGTATGAACTCTATTTTAACT
>JAUZND010007386.1:0-10366 GCA_034780555.1 Coelogynopora nodosa | reverse complement strand
ATCAAAATCCACCAACATTCTGTGGGGTACACCTGTACCCCAGCGGTCGTTAACGTGAGTAAATTATAAAAGCCTTATCAAAACTATACCAATGTATTGTTTTTCTGACCAAACTGATTTTTGGATAAAGAACAATGTACTTAGAGATGTCAGAGAGTTTTCAACATTAAACTTCATAAATGAACACAGAAGCAGTGTTTGAACACGGGTTGGGGTACACCTGTACCCCACGGTCGTTAAATGGTTAAATAACTTAATATTGAACATTTATAATTGATTATTTGATTCACTACCATATCTTTATATATAATTCATTCCATTTGTAGTTAATGTATTTTTTTCTTTTTAAGCTACCAGTTTTTTTGTTTGTTTTTTACCAAATCCTGCAAAAATTGTGGAATTTTGATAGGAAAAAACTCTGATAATAATATTTCTATTTTACTTCACAAAAGGTGTCTATTCACAAAATGTATTGTTATTTTACTAAACAATGAACATTGAAGCTATTTAAAATAAAATTAGTATTTTTATATTAAAAATAGAGTTAACAATTAAGAAATACAGAGTAAGGATTATATTGTACTATCAGTAAAGAGATAGTACAAGTACATAATGTTTATATAATTAATTTTTGTTTATTATGTTTATTAAATATGTTTTATCTTTTATAATAATAATGTTTATAGCTTTATAATTTGATATTTATAGTG
Organism: Coelogynopora nodosa; assembly: GCA_034780555.1. Classification (NCBI taxonomy): domain Eukaryota; kingdom Metazoa; phylum Platyhelminthes; order Proseriata; family Coelogynoporidae; genus Coelogynopora; species Coelogynopora nodosa. The sequence goes on along the minus strand of JAUZND010007386.1, from coordinate 9,656 downwards.
ACTCCTTGCTTGGTCTATTTGTAATGGCATATTCACTACATCCTTGTTTGAATATCTAGCTATTCATTTTATTCTACTATGGGGATATTGTAGGTTTTCAAAATTCACTGGACAATTCAATATTCATTATGATATTACTATTAAACATTTGTACCATTTTAATGACATATCCATTATATATATATATATATATATATATATAATATAAATATTGTATGAATTTATCTGTGCTGACTAGATTTAAAATATAACTTAAATGAACATTATTTGATATATATTTAAAAAAATGTATTATGACAATCAGTTGTTTTTTGTCATTTTATATTTATGTACATAAGCTTTTTTATAATCAACAGTTTCAAATAAAAAATTCCACTAGATGTTCCCTTTCCAGCTTTGAAACTCTATTATGTGGTTTTAGTATTATTCTAATTAGTTTGTGTTTATTAAATTATATGCATTATTCAAAATCTTTAATCAAAAACACTATATATACATATTAAATATATTGTTTGTGCAAGGCACATGTATATGAGTTTTCCAATCTTAAACTGAGGGAGCTTTCAGATTTTTAAGTTTTTACTTTAGAGTGGTTTATTTAATAGCAGTCTTATATTCATGATATATATGGAAAATATTCATATCAGTGTTTTAGTAATATGACAGTTTTTATTTTAGTAATCTAAAAGGATTATACTATTCTTATTATTAGTAAATGTATTATTGTAAAAAATTTAAATTAATGAGTTTCTTGTTTCTAATATATACCATTTAATTATATTGAATATTCATGCTCTGGAATTTTTGAACATTTTAATTAAAATAAATAGTTTATGGTATCAAGCTGTTCCAAGTAAATTTCATACTTCACCAACATAATTATAAATGGTATTAACTAACAAGCAGTAACAGGCATGGTCGTGTTTAAAAGTTACTACATTTTTGATAAAAAAAACGATTTACTAATTAGTGAAATTATTTACATTCAAAAATGTACTATAGTGTTACTGTAGTTTTGCTCAATATTTTTTAATGATTTATCTTATTTCTATGTTTAGTATAATTAAGTTTATCTAAATTAAAAAAAGTATATAATTGAAAAAATATATAAAGTACTTAAAATTTCTATTTATAAAATAATTAGATGTCATATTACATTTGTAATCTACTCAATTACATTTATTTGTTACATAACATAAGTCAACTTTTGACAATGGGAGAATTTAAAAAACACAAAAAGTCTTTCTATTAAAAGTCTTACACCTCATTCCAGAATCCATTATTTGACTGCGAAGTCAAACTAATGATGGGTTCTACTAAATCCAAGATAGCCTTTGAAATATGCGCCGTAACCACTGACTACAAGGCGGATGACATGGGTCCAACAGTTCACATGGTGCTCTTCGATGAACAGGGCAACCAGTCACCCACACTAACACTGGACAATCTATTGCAGAGAGAGGGAGGTCTCATCCAGGCTAAGTTTACGATTGACAAACAGAAGTGGAGCAGCCCTAAAGTAATGTCACTTTAAATTTTGTTATTGACATTATTATGTTTTACTTTTCATTATCGAATCTTGTATTCTCAGACTATGCTAATAATTTACTACATTATAAATAACCATTCATTAAACTATATCATGACTTATACATGTTATTTTATATTAATTTTATTTAGTGTGATATCGGTCAAAACAAAATAGATTAAATTTAGTTTAATGTGAAATGGATATTTTTTTCAATTTTAATGTTACTGGATTACTATCTCAATTTTTGATTATCACTATTGATTGATTGACATTTCTAAATTGTTTACCAATTTTTAATGATAAAAGTTTTTACCTAAATAAACCACTGTGAAAGTCTTAACTACTTAATGTTATTAAGATTCCCGTGTTATACATACTTCCTACAACTACATGCAAATTTTGCGTGGTGATTAAGAAGACAACCGATATACAAAATGCGACTTGTTAGTCTGTTCAATCAACTCAAACTATTGTGACTAATCCAACCCTCTGTTACAGATATTCGGCAATATTCACCACGTCGAGTTCTGGCGCATCAATGTCGGTCTCCCGCTCGAGTGGTACCTGGAGAAGATCATCGTGCGCGACCGACGCAAAGGCCTGGGCGGCGACTGGGAGTACTTCTTCTTCCCCGTGCAGCGCTGGGTCCGCGCCGAGCAGCACATTGTCGTGCACAACTGTGAGACCCTGCTCCCGCGGGATGAGCCCTATCCCGATTTGATGGAGAATGAGTTGTTGGAGCGCCAGGAATCCTACGTCTACTTCCAGCGGGCCAAGGGTTTCCCTGTCGAGGTGGGTGTCCGTCTTTTTTAGAGGAATTGACTTTAGCTCTGTTTCGATTAGTGTTTCACTGATTATATACAGTAACAGCATTGCATGTCGTGCTCAAATTCGCCGTGATTTTGTCAGAAGGACTGAGTGTTTTTGTAGATTCATCCTCTTTTTTTAGGATTTTTATGGACTCTTAGACCATAGTTAAGTAAATATTATAATTTAGATGACAATAAAGTTACTTTAGTTAGACTATAGGCAGTCCATTTAATTATTTAAGATGAATATTAAAAATATTTATATAAAATTGTAGCGCACATCATATTTTAATTATTTTGTTCGGCCACTACACGCTATAACTGTTTTATTCTTTCGCAAAAAATTAAATTAACGTTATGTTAATTGTTGATTTTACTGATACAAAATTACGTAATAAACTCATTATTTTTTGTATAATTTTTTAAATTCTAATTATTATATTTAACTCAATATTATTACTTTTTCAGCTTTCGGAACAGCCAGAAACGGAAATGTTTACTTTCGACTCTCAGGTTTGTTGATTATATTTATAACTGTACTCTTTAATTTAATTTCACACTGTCGCTCAAAAACTTTTTAATTGTATAAACTAATTTTTTTTAACTACTTCTGGATTGTGTGAGAACAGTTTAGTGGACAACAAAAGTTGTTCATCTCCTGTACAGCCTGAAAGCCTATGTAATTTATTAGACACTAATCAGGAAAAATTCTACAATTCTCTTACATAAGTTCTTTTGAAAGTGCCTGGAAGTTAGTCATTTTTATTGTAAAAAAAATATTTATGAAGACAGGTGTTGTCTTAATTTATTACTTAAAACAGCTTTAAGTTTTGTCTTTTACCTCTCCAAATCCTCGCCTTAAATATAACTTTTATATAATATCATAAATGCAAAATAATATTAGTTTCATTGTGTGATCTACATATCTACTGTGTATTGACATCAAACTATTTATTAAATTTTGGTTATAATCTCCACTAATTCTGTCAGAATAGTAATATTATTGTAATAATTTGAATTAAACATATCTCCCCCAATTACTATTCTCATTGTTTGTATTAAATAAACACTGCATAGTTTTGTTGATTAAGTCTTATTTTCATCTTTCTGGGTTGTATTTAACAAATTTGTTTCTTGTTGCCAGATTGAAAACTTACATTTATGTATAACAGATATTTTATTAACATTGTCTAAATTATTCTATGCAATTACTAAAAAAATACTTGTTTTTCATGTGAATGGAAACGTTTAGAACTCAAACGTTAAATATTTTTATAAAAAAATATTTATTTAATGTAAATAATCGTGTTATGCCAAATTTGACCGTTGTACTACGTTATTATACAGTTCCGTTCTTATGCTTTAGTATTATTGTAACTGGTACCATAGATTCCTCTGAGCTCTCACATGAATAATCTACTCGTACAGAGATGAGAATTTTCAGTTTGTCAAGGCTCTAGTTATCTTTTTTGTTACTCGCAATAAATCCGATGTAAATTTTGTATTTGTGTGTTAAAGAGGGGTATTAACTTCTAAATTGTGGAACTCCTCCTTTTACATAGATGATGGTATTTCGTCATTTAGTTCACAAACATGAGTTTATTACACGGAGAAAAAAATTTTTGTAGATGCAATCCGCTTATGAAATTTGCTTTTATATTCACAATTATTGTGACCGGGTTCCCAGATTTTTTTGTCAAAAACAACTAAACATCTTCAATGATGCAGTTGTTTGTTTGACTATGTTTGCTATTTGCATAAACTATAAAGTTCAGTAATCTATCCGTCCGTTTACATTTTATGAAAAACAATTATATAACTTTTTCACATATAGTTAAATAATGAATTACGATATTATAAATCTGTTATTTGTTTCACTCATTACTAGTTACAAACTGTTGCTTAGATATCCGCTTTTAGTTATTATTTAATTAATTTCAAGCAAAAGTTTTAATCTTTTTGTTTCCGACTGCGGGAGGTCTGTTGACCATTGCTGGGCGCCTTTTATAGTCAATTATTTCATCATCCCTACTTTTGTTGTTACAGTGGGACATTGAAGCCATCAAATTTGAAGCAATCGAGAGGAACGGACTCACCGGGGAGTACAACAGTGCCGATGGTTGGCCGTCTTTCGAGGCTCTCTGGAACTTCTACAAACTCTACAGTATCACTGAACCTATGGTATAACTTACATCGAACTTGTTTACAAACACCTGCGTTGTTATTATATTTTGTAAAATATTGTCTTAAAATGAGTCCATTTTTGGTTTCACATGTTAGTTAGTATTAGCTGGTTAAATATTTTTTTCAGGTGTACCATAAACCAGTTAGACATATATATATATATATATTTAATAATAATATTAAATTACGCTTTGTAAAGTATTATTGGTTCAAATTGTATATTAATTATTGTTAAGATTATTAAATTGGGGAAATTGAATGTTAATCCACATGTGTGTTTATGAGTAGCGCTATAATCTTTGTAATTTTTATTATAGTATGGTATATCGTATGTATTTGAAGATTATTTAAATAATTTTGTATACATTAATATCTATTTTAAAAAAAATTCAGTGGAAACATTTAATTGTTGTCTGTTCTATACTTATCGATTCAGAGTAGAAATTCAATCAATAAAATGTTTCTCTTAGTCACCGTGTTTACTCTCTTTTGTCAACAAATATAGATTACCAGAAGTTATGCGTTTAGATATTAAATGTTGTACTTACGAATATTTTGTAGTCAATATTATGTGTTGAACTTTGTTGCTTGTTTAAAGGGGATTTGATTTAAGACCGCTGTATTACAGAATTTTATAAAATACATTTTTAGACTGTTACGTTTTTATTGATCACGTTACACCTCATAGTTAAAGATAATACTTTAAAAGCTTAAGACTGAAATATATTAAACGTTGTATTGTCATTCTGAAGGGTCTTCAACATTGGATAATGAACGATATATGCTTTGGAGCACAGCGACTCAAAGGGTGCAATCCATTTGCGCTCAAATTATGCAAGGAAATACCTGAAAAGTGAGTTATGTTTTTTTAAATTTATGTGAAAAACTCCCGCTTTTGTGAGTATACGGACTCGAATCAGTCAGTAGACATACTCGATCACTGTTGGGGCAGGTGCCCTCCGCTGCCTGCGCCTGCACTGTTAATATATAATGTTTTTAATTGTTGCGATTTGTTTTAATTTAGTCATTGTCAAAATTTTATTACTTGTTGTCATGCAAATTCTCCTGTGAATTAATTTTTGTAGACGATTAACACATTAATCCTAAGTAATATACTATATCAAATAATTTTTTACAAATTAATAAATAAATAAAAGTTTTTATGAATTCAAATTTAGATATATTATTATAACTAAGGGTCAGTATACATGCCAAAATAATGAAGTTACTAATTTTCGTAAGTGTTCCTTATGCGTTGATTCATTTAAAGTATATGACATTAGGTCATCCACCTTCATTCATCACGATAGCTTTAAAACGGCCATTAATGTGTATATAAAGTTTGTGTTATTGAAGTTCCAGGTTCAAGTCGTAAATATTATCAAAATTAATGATCATTAAAACCTGTATATATCTAGGCCTATATTCCTGATTCAATTTTATGAAATTGTATTTCCGATTTAGGCAACTTGGAACAATGCAGTAATTTAAATTAGATTATAAATTAAAATATCAAAAAAATTCGGTGTCATTTCTGAATTTATCAAAGTATAAACATTATCTTTAAAATACAATCAAAGTCTGTATTAAAAAGTGAAGTTTCACGCAAAACGTGAGTGAAACGTTGACAATTAAATAAGATATTAATCCCGTTTCTACATGTTAATATAGGGTTGTGCTCTTTGTCGAGCAAAAAAAACAAGTAAATTGTACTGTAACGGAGAAAGCATCGTAAAATTTCCAAGCAAGACAAAATGTCCACATCTCCCCCCGCCCGCCTCCAGTTTCGGAGTGGCCCTGGACTGGATCAAGCCGCAGCTGGAGGGCTGGACAGTGAAGCACATTCTGGACGCCAAAAGACTCTACCTGGTCGACTACAAGATCATGGAGGGCCTCGAGTGTAAGCACGGTCGCGCCTTCTGTGCCCCACTCGCTCTCTTCTTCTTCACCGAGAAGAGGCAGTTGAAGCCGCTCGCGATCCAGCTCAACCAGGAGATTGAGGAGGGCAATCCGGTAGGCTTATAGTGTAGCGGTGGGACTGTAGGGGGTCTTAGTGGTACCGTAGATGTTTTACTTTTGTACGGACAAATAGGCCATCTATGTTTGTCATGCGTAGAACTATTGTTGTATAATAAATTCAATAATATATAATTTTTTTACACAAAGGGTCATTATTACGAAGTACAATAATACAATACAATACCTCTGTAATTCCCTGCTAATACTTTATCAAAATAGATATAATTTTGGATTCAGTGCATTTTTTCGCGGTAGTACAATATACATTACACTATGAAGTGTTCGATCGATAGTTATGGTGTTAATTGAGTAGAGGTGGAGTTTATTGTCGGCATTCCATTCAATACGCTAAGCTGTCCATTGATTATTACTATTTGCTCTTGTAGATTTTACAAATCTTACTTTATGTCAATTTCAGTGTAAATAATTGATTGTTTGGCTTTGTGTAGGCCTATTTACCCGGGTAAGGTGATTCACTTGTATCTTACATTACATAATCACCCGGGTGTGGCTCAATATGTTTTTTTTGTTACTCTGTGTATGTTTAGACTTTTGTCTGCCACTATTATAATATAATACTGCTCCCTTCTCAGTCACTCTCTCACACTTTCATTTCTCTCCGATATAGAAGATCGATTATCATAAATAAGTCATGTCGATTATCACAACTTAGTTATCAGCAGCTGATAATCTCATTTTGTAGTCAGAATAGTTACATTTCAGGAATGTCACTTTCGTCGACACAAGTGATGCCAACTTCGAGAAATTGGATCTTTTCTCTCGTCTGGCGGCCAATTTAGGTTATTTTTAGAAAAATAGGTTTGTTGTTATAATATTGTTTGTATTAGTTCACAATTTATAATTAAATAATTTTATTTTTAACCTTCAGAATTGTGTGGCTGAAATATTCCATTAGTATTGTTTCATTATGGGAAATCTTAAATAGAAGCTGATATCTTGTTTGTTGGTTTTATTTCAACTTCAAATACAACGAGGTACCTTTTTGCTTATCTAACCGATGCTTCAATTTAGATACAAGATTATTGATATTTATCGCAAAATCAAAATGCCTATATTGTTGTTTACTAATTATAGATATCTTTCATGTATTTTTTAATGAATAATATACGCTTTATTAATATCTAAAAATAAAATTTTATGAAATCTTATTATCTTTGTTTTGTGAAAGCTGCATATTTCTCGTTCTTGAGGGCACTAAACCACACCATAAAAAGTTCTTTAAATTTAATACATAACCTCGCTAGGATTACAATACATGGACTGACTGTTCTTATTTGACCCTATTCGAGCATATTGCACAGACGTGATTTTTTTCGACCGTGAAAATTATTTATAGAACCTATACATGTACCTTTTCTTTCTTCAATGCTGTCATTCATGTTGCAATGTAAAAGCGAAAGAGCGCCACGCGGAAAATAAATTGGTTCTCACTAAGCGCGACGCGACGAAATATCATGCACTATTATGGCTCTATAGAGATATGTCTATCTATATAAACAGACCACGCACTATATCTGTTTAACTACTTCAACCCGGTGTCACCAATATTGGGCTATTGTTTGTTCACGACCAATGTATACAGTCTGTATTACTGAGATTCCCTCTCTCACTCTTCCCAGTATAGGCAGGAACGTGTGTGTATGAATGATGTCTCATCAGTTAGTCTATTGTTTGTATTGAAATATTCATTTCGTCGCGCAGCGTCCCAGAAAATAGATTATTAAGTATTATATGTGTATTTGTACCTAAGCAGGTTTAGCTATATAATATCCAATCAGTAATCTATATTAGAACCTATAACTATTACTTTTCCTGAGTAGTTTTTTGATTTTATATATGTATATATGTTTGTGATTTTTTTGTATCAGAAAAATATTGTTCCGCGGTAACATCAACTCACGCCCCCCCCCCCCCTGTCCTCCCTCCACTTCAGGTGTTTTGCGCCACAGACCCCCCCAACGCCTGGATGCAGGCAAAGCTCTGGTTCAACCTGGTGGACGCAGTCTACCACACGGTGGTCGTGCGTCTCCTCAATCACATCATCCTGGAGGGGGTCTACGCCGCGCTGAGGAGGAACATTGCCCAGTCACATCCCGTGTACAAGTTGATGGCGCCCCACTTCAAGCACTTCCTAGCCGTCAATAAGTGAGTTCCCGAGTAGAGTGGAGACTGGCGGTGGTTTCACGTTTAAGTTAAGAATAATTTCTAATCTTACCGGTGTGATTTAATCCATTTCATCAGCATGAGTAGTGGTAAAAGTTTAAAGGCAAGTATGCATAATATTATGTTTACACAGCTGCTTCGATTTTGAGTTTTCAATCCTTAAAAACTAATTTATTACATTAAGATGGGAAATTTTTTTATGAATTTTGCTAGGCTAATTTTAGTAGTTAAATGTGTTACTTTTATATTGTAAATTAAACATTAAACACAATGATATTGAAATGTCAAAATTGGTTTCAATTATTGGCATCATTGTGATACGAAATTGTTATTAAAATCTAGATATTTTTATTGATGAAATATTATTTGATTACTATTTAATACAATGTTTGTTTCAATCCTCCTAAACTTTTAAGTCAAGAAAGTCAAGCTGAATTTTCCTGCTTTACATGTCATCTTTCTGTATATTGCTGTATAAAGAATGGTTTTACATGTCAACTTTCTGTATATTGCTGTATAAAGTATGGTTTTACATGTCAACTTTCTGTATATTGCTGTATATAGTATGGTTTTACATGTCAACTTTCTGTGTATTGCTGTATAAAGTGTGGTTTTACATGTCATCTTTCTGTATATTGCTGTATAAAGTATGGTTTTACATGTCATCTTTCTGTATATTGCTGTATAAAGTATGGTTTTACATGTCATCTTTCTGTATATTGCTGCATAAAGTATGGTTTTACATGTCATCTTTCTGTATATTGCTGTATAAAGAATGGTTTTACATGTCATCTTTCTGTATATTGCTGTATAAAGAATGGTTTTACATGTCATCTTTCTGTATATTGCTGCATAAAGTATGGTTTTACATGTCATCTTTCTGTATATTGCTGCATAAAGTATGGTTTTACATGTCATCTTTCTGTATA
>JAUZND010007385.1:0-10366 GCA_034780555.1 Coelogynopora nodosa | reverse complement strand
GTGAGTTATAATCTATTTTTAGAAATGAGTCATCAATGTCACGGGGGGTATGAGTCATCAAAAAAAATGCGTGGGCGGTGGGGGTGATCTAGAGCGCATCCTTCTATACTACTGTTGTTAACATTCAGAATCTTTTATAGTTAATTAATCAAAAAAGGTATTTCTTTTAAATAATAACCACAATAATTACATTTTAAAGAACCAACTAAATTAGTCATAGTTTTCATAAATTAAAAATATACATTGTAATAATCCTACAAGCATTCTTATTTATTTATTTATCATATCTTATTAGTTTATAATAACATATATATTTAAAACATCACTTCAAATTGACATATTAACTTTATAATCCACAGTTTATTTTTCTTCTTATATCTTTATGTTTTCCTAGTAACATGCACACACCTACTGACTAGAAATAATTAACTAAGTTATGGGTGGAGTTCGGCGTTATCGAAAAACGTGATATATGTTTAATTAGTATTGCTAATGTAAATGATTAATTAACGACTAACATAATTTTGGATATGAAATATATATTGCTTTATCGTTAGCATCGCTAAACATATTGTTTAACTCTTATCTAGCTAACTAATCGATAAACTATTTTGATTTCGAAAGGCCCGCCAGTGTGCGAAGTTGAAATTATTTATTGAAATAATATTATTTGAATAATAATATAGTATATATATATATATATATATATAATATATAGTAATAGCAGTAAGTCAATTATACTCATGTTGAAATTGTGCAGTTTATTTTAATAAAACAAAAAATATTAAAATGAAGATCGTACTCTCCTCCATGATTCATTGTTCACTGTCCTCTAATATGATTTTCTCCAAATATATTTGAACTCACGATAGAAATATCAATATGTTAAAATAATTTACTATCAATTTACGATGTATATTAATATTATATAACTTTGAAATAATAAAAGAAAAAATTCGATAACTGGAGTGGGCATCAAAACATGGAGTATGTCTTTTATAATTTTCACCGCCAAACCAGTCTTCAATCATAAACTATGTTCCACTTTTAAGTTTAAGAGATTGTACACTTGACAATGGTTTTGATAGATACAATAATCAGGGGCGTATATACGATTTTGAATGAAGGAGGCTTGATGTGGAAATTACGCCCTCTTCAAAAAAATACGCTACCCCAAAAAAACACTTCAAATAAATATTATATATTTACCTGTAATTTACGCCCCCCTCTATAATTATTATAATGTTTCTATATAATTATCTTTTCCTGAGCTGTAATTTACTAAAAAATAATTAATTCATATTTTATTCATTTATTTTGAATATTCATTTTTGAAAAATACCATTTTAAAAGTACGCCCCTCAATATAGCAAAAGTAATGCTCTAAAATTGCCCCCTTTCAAAAATATAGGTGGGGCGCGTACGCCCCTTACCACTCCCACACTGGATCCGTCCCTGTTAATTAACAGATTAATCGTCTATCAACGGACAAGTTTCGAATCGAATAGAATTTACAAACAAGCAATTCGTATTTGAAATCTGATAAACATGATTTTAGTTTAAAAGCAACTCTGCTCGCATAACAAAACATACAAAGTATTACATGAAAACCTAAAGATTGAGTGATGGAGTTCAAACATGTATGAATGTATGTAAAATTGCTTAAATTGAAATAAATATGTATCAAGGTTCTTAGAGAGTTTGTATTTTATAACACACAATCACAAAATTCAATTAAATTTTTAAAATATTTGTTAATTTAAAAATAAAATATCATAATCGGACATATTATATAAAATAATCTAAATACAGTTAATAGAAATGATAGCATACATTTATTTGGGCTATATAAGTATTGAACATTTTAAAAAGTATTTGCAATTTATATTGTTTTAATTATTTTGTTGACAATTATTAAATATTTTATTGTTATCCATTTATTTATTGTGTATTGTATCATTAATAGTCTACGTCATATTATTTATGTTTTTATAGGCATATAAAGTCAATCGATTCCACCGGTAGACATCTTTACATTTTTGCGACATAAATGTTTGTGTAACTAGTCTCAAGTTGTATTTTTACCTTTGTAGGTGTGATAATTAAATGTTTTAATAATATTTAAATATGTTTAAGTATAGTGAAGTGAATTGAATATAAAATAAGTTAACGTTGAATTTTTGTATTTGAAATATTTATAATAGTTTATAGTTCTGTAATAACAATGTATTACCCACTATCAATATAGTACAGTATAGTATAGTATAGTATAGTATAGTATAGTGACCTATAATAAGGTCGTATTATATTGTTACCGACCACACCTCACTTGAACATTTAGTATACTATTAGTATATTCAATATTGCTAAACAAATCATATTTAGTCATCTTCAATAATTTATTATTTGATGAATAAATAATACAAAATTATAACATTTATTTATTTATTAAATAAAACAAAAAGTAAAGTAAAATAAAATAAAAAGTAATAAAATAAAAAAGAAATCACAATTTCTTTACCTGCTGTTTATTGTCAGTTGAGTAAGGCAAGAGTGTTGATACATGAAACATGATTTCGTGGCCTTCGTAGACTGTGTATAATGATTCATCTCCGGTTGTATCGTCTAAACATTTAAATGATAAATATTTGTTGCGATTTATAATTATTGGCGAACTACATTATTCGGACGATGTACATTTTCTATAAACGATAAAACTTTAATAAATGTGTTTATAAATATATCTAATCCAGACAACCGCAGTTATTCTGATAAATAAATTCATTATCTATAATTTTTCACTAAAATTAGTAATATTGATTTATGGATAAAACAAATATTTAAAAGGTTTCATTTTTATAATAAAACACATATATTGATTAGTTTAAAACAAGGTTAAAAGTATAATTCAAGTTTTGCTTTTAAATGTTTTTAGAGAAAAATGTTACCTAATTATATAATACAAAATATAATTGAATATGAAAGATATATAGTAGAACAATTTATATAAAGTCTGAATCTTTATAATTTGGAAATGTTTTGCTATATTTTATGTCGATTTTGTTTTATTTATTATAGCGATTTCATATTAAAAGGTAGCTAATTACATAGAACGGAACATATTAGTAAATAATTGCAAAATTACACTAATTATTTTTATTGAGCAATGGACAATGCTACATAATGCAGTACTCAAAATCATATATTTTAAATAATTTCTTAACGTAAAATATGTGTCTTATATATTTTAATGGAATGCAACTAAATATTTGCTTCATTTAATTTCGATTTAGACATGGCCTATTTTAAACAATTTTGAAGATCGTAATTTCGCGCCTTAATATTGTATTATTACATTTAAAAGAGTTGTATTTTTACATATGTTATGATCTACTTCATTCCTTTTAATTAATTATAGTATATTAAATGTTAGCAACGATAGTAACTTTTATAAAACCGGATTATTATTAATATTAAAGTCATAGCAAGCAACAGAACAACGTGTTTTATAATAGAAAGTTAAAGATGTAAAGACGCGGATTTAATCATTTATTATTATAAAAAGGCAAATTAAATAAATTATTTCTCTAAACTTTCGTTAGCTGCATAAATATCGATTTATTCTGCAGGTATTCTTACAAAACGGTATTTTTTACGACTATTAGAACATGTTTAAAAATAGCAGCTAACATAGATGTCTCATAATTTAATTAGGTTATTTTACCAGTTCATCAGGGTTATACTGTAATATAAAATTTATATTTATATTTACATGTATAATATATTAATCATTTTGTCTTTTTTGACTTTTTGTATTTTTGAAAAAACAAAAGTGATCTTTTACTAAATTAATTTTCTAAATTAATATTAATCATCTAAAAATTACTATTTGACTAATTTATGTTCTTATTTTATTTATTCGTAAATATTTTAACTTGAAAATATAGTGATTATACTTTCAATACTGTAGCTTATAGTATTTATTTAATTATATTAAACATGCTGGCTATGTTTCCACATGGTATAATATTTAACTAAAACTCTTTTACAGATTCCTATCATGCATTTGCTTAATTTTTCAAATTGTATATTTAATTCATCATCATGTGTTTTGTTAAAATTAGTCTCTAATTATAACCGTTTTGTGTTCGTTGAAACATGTCGTATAATAAGTCAACTATAATAATTGCATTTAACTTTAGTTTTTTATTCCTTGGTTTTCCTATATATATTTATTGAAGACAATATTCATTTATTATTAATGTGTTTTACATGTGATTTATGAAATTCGTGTGATTCTTGTTCGGAATTAATAGAATTTTTTTTAATTTCGTGTGTTTGAAGAAATTTGTTTAATTGATAAATATAAAAACGTTTTTGCAAAACAAATAATATTATATAAAATTTTAAAAAAATCATATATAATTTATCAATAATTTTTTAGTTTTACATTATGACATTTTATAAATCAAAAAAGTTATTAGTTAATAGTATTACTTTTACACTAAACTAATAATTAGGTGGATACATAGTACAAAGCTTGTTGCAATATTTTTAGCGTGCTATTAAGAATTCTCAGAATTCGTGCATGAATTAATATTAATCCAAAATTAACAATTTTGTATTTTATTTTGTATAATGTATTGCAATTTGATAATATAAAATTTGCAAATTACTTTAAATTAATATAATTAAATAATGCGATTAAAATTTGCTTTCAATAAGATATGTTCCAGTTTTACTTACAAAAAATAATAAAAATGATTTAAATAGTAATATTAAGGATCAATAGAATTAGATATACGTCAATTTGTATTAAATATTTCATTTGAATTTTTAAAATACCTTCACTAACTTTCATCTTTAGATACAAAATATTAATTAAATGATATTTCCGTACACTTCCCATATTTAATTAATTATACTAGCAAAGTTGTGCTTTTTTTAATTGATATTTTTTATAAACTTCATTTGTTATAAAATATAATTTACTCAAATCATTACTAACAATATTTACCTTATTGATCGAATTATTATTCGCTATAAGTAAGCAAAATAAATCGATTAAATAATGTTCAGTATAAAAAGAGTGATTGTTGGCTGAACAACTGGCTTAATTTCCTTTTAATTACAGTGTCAGACAAAACGCAATTGACGACAATAATGTTATGCCAAGTCACGAAGAGAAATAATAGCTATAAGTATCAGGTTTGCTTGGGTGAGATGAATTGTACTGAAAACGTTTTGGAAAAATAATTAAAAAGCTTTTACATAGTAGATTCTACATACACCAGAAGCGCAATTGTTTACGTAACTCAAAAATGGTTGACTTATTAGATAACAAATGAAATAAATCTCAGCTTTTTCAGTATCAGTAGATTAAAAAAATAAGATTGTTGAGTAATCCAATTTTATATAAAGTAATATTATATTTAGATTTTTTTTTTTTTAATTTGCCCATATATTATAGTTCCAAATTTCATTATATTTATATCATTATGTTTTCATAATTAAATTCCACATATTATATTCAATATAGGGATTCTATTATAAATCATACATAAAACTATTATAGTTCTCATTAAAACTACAAAAGTCGAAACTTATTTCTTAAAAAACCAAATTAAAGAATATTACAAACAAAGTACGTGTAAAGCTAAAATTAATATGAAAAATAAATAAACTAAAACATATATCATAATACATATTACTGATACTTAGATGGTTTGAAAATGTGGCGGGATATAATACAATATAATAAAATTGTTAATTATAATAAAAACGATGACTTATAAATGAAAAAAAGCTCTAAAAGCATTACATGTATAAACTTTCATAGTGTATTCATTGTTGGACTAAGTAACTTACACTAACCGATTAATATATTTCAACTCAACATCCAACGTTCCTCGTTTAATAAATGAACCATTTTTCAACACGATTATGTTTAATTATTCACTCTGGAAGGTATGTTTGTAAATATTAATAAACGTCTGACATTTCAAAAATATAACGTTTGGAAAAATAGTGCCTACTGCTTTTATTGTGCATAAAATATATCGTATATGGCAATATTATTGAGTGAAATAGTATTGCAATAAATTTCCCAAGGTAAATGAGGAAAAACTCATTGCTTCACTGCTATGTATACATTCTTTACCATTGACATAGAATACCCACTTTTAGTGTCCAATCCGCCTTTGAAGCGTTCAAACCCCTTTAATTTGATCTTGTCGCCAAGGAGATCAATAAATTGCGAAAAGTCTTCCCCATCTGATAGCCCTGCATTTGATAAGGCAAAAGTGTAGAAAGAAACAGTTAAATGCATCAGAGTTAAATAGTAAAACGAAGGAAGTGAAGCGTTTAATGATATTTTCATAATGTTGCATCATGTTCTGTTTAAAAGACTACTTATAGTCTACACTTGTATTAAACCAAATTAATCCTACAAATAATTCCACTTGTGTTAATTTTAATGTTTCAACTTATCCCCATAACTAATATCACAAACATGAAATAAAGCAATTTTTGAGATATTTTATATCTCAATTAAAACTAAATTTCACTTTAGTGAGAATGCTTTGTTTTAGGTGAAGATAGTTGTCGATATTCCCTTGAAAACTAAAGTCAGCAAATCAATCTATGTTTATTCTTTTTTCTTATGGAAGCAAAATCTATAACTTAATAAACTACATACTACTAAGAATTCGATTTATTTTATCAAAGGTATCCTTGATATAAACTTAGCATGAGTAAATCCAAAAGTTATACACACTCTTTATCTTGGTTGGAAAAGAAAGAGAATCCAGTTGAAAATATATAAGAAAATATTATGTGTATTCGAAATAATCAGCTGGAATATTTTAAGACAGAGAGGGAGAGAGAATAAATGAAAATAGTACGAAAACTGAATGCAAATGGCCAAAAAACTTGGAACTGTCAAAATCGGCCACTTTAGGTCATTGAAGAATGAAGTTAGATCTCTCCAGTGGATTAGTCCCGTTATTTGGAAATCTAAACTGAAAATAACTTTTTTCTGAATGAAAATAAAAATCGTTTAAATAAATGATCACAGTTTAATATAATTTGTATTAAATTTTAACTGTTTAAAACACATAGAAATAATCAAATTGTACGTACTATTATTGTACATGTCTTCGTCCGCATTTTGACCTTCTTTGCAATAAATCACACCAAATTTGAAGTTAACAGATCCCTTAAAAATTAATTGATAAAATAATAATTACAATCTATAAACTTTTACATGTTAAGGAAATTATGCTTTCTGCTAGATAACATTTGTTGTGTTAATAAATAATATTTCATTAAAAATTATTTAATTTTATAATTAATAAAATAATAAGTAATTATATAGTTCCGACGATTTTCAATGAACATTATTAATACAATTGTTATGAAGACATAACATATCTTATTTTCAACATAATCAACAAACTGATTTATTAATAATATTGTTAAACATATTATTTATTTATCAAAATACATACGAAGCATTTAAAAAGATATACAATAGCAAAATGATAAGGAAATAAATTAAAGATAGTATTGCTATTTTAGATTTGTTACATTTGTTGTGTTGTACTTGTTGTACTATTTAGCTTTCCAAATGTGATTCTTATTAAATTCATAAGCACAAATTAAATGCTTTAAGTAATTTTATATGGTATCTATTTCATTTTCAACATTTTTAAAATATTTTTTTAATAATTATTTTACTAATAAATTAATAAATACGTTATAGGCACTTTTATTGTGCGTATATTTATACACATTTCATTCAGTAGATTTGAATTAAATCACTTTTTTCTCTAAGGTATTTTTGTGTCGATGAATATATATAAAATAACTGATTTTTATTAAATAATTAGTTTTTTCACTGATTTACGGGGGCTATGGAAAATACAGCTATTCAATAAGATTAAGGCATTATTCGAAATAGTTGGATAGAAATTAGAACGGGAACGTCTCAGTCCTAACCTTCTAAAATATGCATTAGTTATTATAATATATTTGAAAGGTTCAATTTATTGTAACTTTTGTTTTTTTATGATATTACATTGTATACTTGTATTCATGCTTAAATTATAGTCAAACCTTATATAAAATCTATTGAACATAATATGCATAACTACTATAATTTATTTATATTACGTTTTCAATTCCACTGAACGATTTTCTACCACCTTAAATAACTATAAAAATTAATTTAAGTGTTTACTTCTTGTTCCTCAAGTGTCAAAATGTCCTTTTGAACGTCAGGATTGAAAATTTCTTTAGGCCCTTTTTCACATCGATGTAGATCAAAGAAACTGAAAACATTAAAGCATTGCAAAATAGATAATTGAAATTGACAACATAAAACAGAAAAGTTCAAATTATGAATACAAGTTAAGAATATCCACGATAAATCATTTAATATATGATTTTGCAATACATTTTATAATTGTCGTTTATGCAAAAAAACTAGAATTACCTTATAACATCTTAGATCTTTTTTTAATCAGTGTTCAAACCTTCTCATCCCACGTAACTCTTTGGTTTTCGAAGTAAAATGTACTTCTAAAATGAATATGGCAAATATCGATTGACGCAATACATACGTATATACCTTAATTCACATAATGATAAACATCAGTTATTCAAATAATAATTTTGGATAAAATGTTAAGCTATTTCGCAATTTAATGAGAAATCATTTTTTTCTAAACTGTTTATTAATTAATATTACTATTTTAATTCGATTTATCTGGAAGTTTCAAGCGATAAGCTTCAACCTACCTACAGTTGTCCTAGCAATCCTACATTCCCAACTATCAGCGCTATAGTCTCTACATCTTGCTAACGATACAGCAAAAAATTATTTTATAATAATACCATAAATCTACATACCTTTAATTTCAAAATTAAACTTTACAGATATTGAGAAATTATTGTTATCATTAATATTATACTGATTGTTGGAATACATATGTTAAGACACATGTTTGCAATACATTTAAAGTAAAACCATAAGTAATAATTTAATAAAGTAAGGGTAAATATTTCGGAATAAAAATAATTATAGAAAACTTTATTAATTAATGTTCATTTTGAACATCGTTGAATACATTATTAAAGAAAGCTATTATGACAGTAACAATGCACATTTAAACAACTCATTTAATTAGTTAAATTCATACTTAAATATTAATGAATAACTCATCCATAATTTATTGAGTCATTGAATAACTTAATAATCAATTGTTATAAATAATAGTAGATATTATTAAGTAATATTATTGAAGTAATATAAGAAAATTAACAATATAATATATATTAACACGAAATTAGTTTATTCCAACCAACAGTACATTTTCATTGTTCAACACCTATCGTTCATAGGATGATGAGATCTACAGTTCAGAAAATGCTATATACCTTGATAAACTGATGATCCACTGATGATCCTATACGTTAGCTCTTTCAAATGTTTATTTTCGGGATCTTCATACCTAAACTCAACTGTCACTTTATCCCAATGTAGCGTCTATTGGTACGGTTGTGAATTCAGAATAAGAGGTGTAATTTCCTTCTTCACCAGCTCTTCGACTAACATGTTAGCTTAGCTTACCTAACAGGGATTATCCCCAAAAATTCTGCGTTCTGCATCGTTAGATGCATTATCATTGAAACTAATATATAACATACCAAAATTTGTATTTGGCTTTCTCGAGGTATGGTCCTATAATTAAAATCTTAGGATCGTTACCTTTACTCCCGTTTTCTTGAGATGCGATCCTACCTCTGTAGGGTAGAGCTACCATAAACATACAATGAGAATGTAAAACTTTTAAAAACTCGTTCACGGATATATGTGTTTGCCTAATTATGTATGTAAAAATTAATTTAAAAGAACCATGAGCGTAGGAACTCACCGCTTGTCAACAACATATCGCATTTTCAAAAGTCGAATTTAAACTGAATGGTTTTTTGTTCACTGATCTATTTTTTGATTTAAATAATATAACAAATATTGTGTCTAAATACATATATTATTAATAATATTAGTAGTATAGGAAGAGTCGATTCTGACTTACTTATAAATAGATTTATGAGTCATGGCTAAAAATAGATCATAACTGATACCTACCCCCCCCCACAAATGTAAAATGATTTTGAAGTTTGTGCCAAAAATTTTAAATTTTTTTCAGCCAATCAGAATCGAGTATTGGTAGTAATCGATCATTCAAGTACAATTATTGATTTTTCTCAATACGATGCATTGTGGTCATGCAATGTCAGATCTGGATGATTTCAATGAGTATTCTGACTAGGTCGAGGTACCTGAGTTTGATTTTTCTGCTTA
>JAUZND010007384.1:0-10367 GCA_034780555.1 Coelogynopora nodosa | reverse complement strand
AGTTGTCAAGGGAACTTTTAAAACACCCCCATAATACTGGAGAGCGTTGCAGACCACCCGCTGAGCCTTGACTGATTTTTCGGACAAATTTTCAACGAGAATGTCTTCGTTAACACTAAAGCCACCCTCTACAGCTGCCAACACCTTTTATTAACAACCAACCAAATAAAAAAATTATCTACTTAAGACACTAAATCGGGAGAAATTTGCCCTAGAAGGCCTAAAATCGGGAGAATCGGGAGGGTTTCCCACAAATCGAGAGAATTCGGGAGAAATCGGGAGATTCGGGAGCTGTAGACACCCTGATAAAATTTCTTATTTTTATCGAAATCAAAAATCGTAGTTTTTTTCTATTTTAAACGAAATGAATAAGGATATTTTGATTATAAATTATAAGGATATGCATGGAAATCTAGCCGTGGTGTATTGACAGCCTCTGCACAAGATCCAAACATTTTAAATTAGTTCGATCAACAACTGACATTTAGCAATATATTTTAATTTAATTCTGTCAACGCTGTAATCTAATTTCATTTTACAAAATATACATCAAATTAAAATTAATTTAATCATAAAATATATTTCTTTTCACACCAATAAAGAAAGACCTTGAGACGAGCTAACACACTGCAGAGAGTCACTGCAACACGGACCTTAAAGTTCTGGTGAGCTTGGGTCTCTTTGGGGGGGGTGACAGGGCTGGGCTTTGTCTCCTGGGATGTCACAGAGCGTCGTTGACGCATTCGAAGATCCTCCTTCTCCTGTAGTGCGGCAGCTTCCGCCCCCTTCCTGTATTGGTGGAAGGAGAGTGAAGTTGGGCTGGTTAGAATGCCAATGCACCAGACTAGGCTATATAAGACCCTGTTGACTCACGCTTGAAGCGCTTTCAAAGAAAGATCTATAAACCACGACTATCTTATATATAGGGCCTATACACAGGTCCAACGACTGCCAGTAAAAAATAATTTATGGGGATGTAACGGATTAAAATAACGAAAACATTTTAAAGTAAAAAGTATAACATTATGTAATATGTCCTATATTTATTTAATCTTCAATCTTGCATTCATAATAATGTCAAATGAAATGTCCATATTTCCATGGATGTATCAAAGTTAGCTCGTATAAGGTAATAAGAATGTCAAAATACAGAATTAACCAGTTGTTATAATAATTTGACTGTAGCATATACAATTAGACGTAAATCAATTTGAAATCAAAACAACTAAAATATATATATTTCAAGGATTATCAATTTTCCATAGGTGACACATCAGTTTTCAAATTCAATAGATTTTCCAGAACTACATAGGGCATGGGAGCTCTGCACATAGCCTTTATATATGTGTATGTGCTAGTCCTTTTGGTCAATAGTTTTATACTAGACCTTACATCCTGCGATTATACGGGGTAATAAATTAAGAGTTATCCGAGCCGTCATTGCTTGTGATCTATTATACTTTTATTCTGCAAATAATTCCAACTGAAACAAATGGAAATATAAAAAAAAGGAATTCCACAACGAATTGCCAACGCAATATTTTCGAAATTGGAACAAAAAAGCTAAACAAATTGAGTTTATTTTAATAAACAGTTCCAAGTTTTCTCTTGTTCTAACAATTTTTTTTTAAAAACAACTTTTTAGTGAACCTTTTGTAATTTCTTCAATGGTTAACATTTTGACGTAGTAACTTTAGTTTTCGATTATTCTAAACGGAAGTGGTCTCTGAAGTGATGATTTATTTCAAATTCATAAATCTAGCCAAAAGCAGTACAATTTTTTTTCAAGCGGAGTTTAAACTAAAGAGAAATGTCAAAGGTATATTTAATTCAGAACAGACAATGCCACAGTGAAGTGTCTATAGCGCCTATAACTTAAAATATCAGAAATATTGGCAGAAATGAATAACGATGAAATATCACAAATCTATAAATAGTTAAAAATATACGATTCAAAATGTGGACTTAGTTAATAAAAATTATTGTCAGTTGAATATAAAAAATCACAAAAAAGCTTATTTTAATATAAAAGCCTACAGGTATAGTTCAATGACATTATCTTAAGATTGTTTAGAAACCCAACTACAATTTCAACACGAAGTTTTCAAAGAAGTCATATTATGTGGTATCATTATAAAGTATGTGCTCAGTGTTTGAACACAAGGAAATAGAGTTCGTTATAATTGATGAAAATCGAGATTTAGTAATCAGAATGACAAATATTTAGTCCACAATCAACTTCCAATATAATCATAATACTGTACAATCTATCGACATGATTGCTGTCAATTCGCAGAAAAACGTCTCCAAATTGATCATTCTTCTCAATTATTTCCTGAACTATCCACAAAACATATTTAGCAGTGATTACATCTCTACTGGTATCTCTACATTTGTTTATTCATTTATTATTATTTATTTATTATTATTTGTTTGTTTAATTATTTATCTCTACAAAGTTTATCGATTGGGACAATGTCAGAGTTCCGCAGGATAAGTCCCAATTGCCGAAATCTATAATACTGTACAGGCAGATGAAAAACACATCAGGAATTCATGAACCACTCACAACAAATGTATTAATTATATATTTCCTTTCTCACGCTCTCTCATCTCACATCATGCAACCGTTGTATGCAACAAAAGTGCTTTTTAATGAATCCGAAGCTCTCCGCAGTAAACAATAAGCTGCTTAAACTTTCTGTCGAAACATTCGAGTTATTTAAACAAAATCTGAACTATTTGCTTAATATTATTATTGAGACAGTATTAACAGAGCCGCCGTGTTAGACGAACTGGTACAATAAAAACAGACGATGAATTTGAATGTGAAGGTAGACGAGGATTTCAAATACGTACGTCAAAGTATTATAAATTAAAAAATTAAACAGAAAATCCGAATCACAACGCTATAATGGAGAGTGTAAATATTACGGGACAAAATATTTATTTTTCTAACTAGTACTTCCCATGGGATAAACAGTAACTGTTGTTATATTAATGAATAGTTGCAAATTAGACATGTTTACCACGAGATAGGAAAATAATGATAATTTTAATCTCAGTAGAAGGAAAGGTTACTTTTCATTCGGTCCTAGCAGTACAGTGAATCTGCAGGTTACATTCAAATATGACTTGTCTTATAAGCCCGTATAAAGATCAATGGGAGAATAAGAATTGTAAAACTTACCACAAAACAATGACTAAGCATATTAAATATTGATTTGTCATCTTAAACATTCACATTGGAACTAATTAATTCTGAGACGTATTATACTTTTAGGGAAAAAATTGAAATAATTATTATATCAATATAGATTTTAGATGTTTGAAATTTAAACATTTTGAAGTATTGTCTGTAAAAAAATCGATTCTATTTCCTGATTACGATATCGGCATTACTTTGAAATTGTTCGATGCTAAACTGCTTGAAATATAATAAGTATTTGTCCATCAATTTCTCAACAGCAGATCATTCTTTAAGTTTAAAAAAATACTCGAAACATTTGAATTTCCCGCAGTCACCAGTTTCCACATCTATTCAGCCGCCGCAATGGTTGCTACACCTCATAGATACTACCTCACAGTGGAGGGAAACAGCTGATCTACTCCTATAGAAGCTGCACTACTGCCGCAAAACTTGAGTCTATGTGTGTTGCGTTGAGGGTAGACGTCTCCCTGACTTGCTACACACGCCACAATTAGTATAATAATAGGTTAGACAAATCAATAGTATAGTATGCTACCACTATACTAGTATAAACTATATTATAAAGAAGACACAAAGAAATACGTGTTGACAAAGTGAGAAGATATTTATCCCGTGTCTGGGCTGCTTCGAAGTTAATGTATTATGGTATGGTAAAAACCCCATAGGCAAGTCTGACGATAAGCATAGCATACTGGCAAGTTATGGTACGTAGACGTTGCTAAGAGGAGAATTAAAAAAGAAAACATATTGAACAGGATTCTATTTAGAATAAACTAAAATTAGAAAGAAAAAAATATGTCACAGAAAAGTAGAGGAAAAACCTTTCGAATTTAATCGAAAAAACGGATCTAATTGAAAGAAGAAACACATCCTCAATAACCATCCATCCCACTGACTGTAAAAACGATACCAGGTCTATTCTTGGATGAGGCTACACCTGTAATGACCGGACAAACAGAAGAGATATCTATTGGCCGCTACCTAACACAGACTGAACCCTTTTGCGAGTAAACTTGGCAGATAATTAAACAGGTGAAATTATTGTTCAGCGTTTAGTTACAATATTATAACATTTTATTGCAGATATTAATATCAAGAGAGAGAGAGAGAGAGAGAGAGCGAGTGTGGCGGGAGAGAGATTTTGTAAGTTTGTGAGACACACACCTAACAAACGCATAAAAAATATAAAAAACAACTCATTATAATTAAGTATACCAAAGTTTATCTCAACTTATAGCAAAACTAAATTATAAAAATAGTTGATGTCTTATAATCATCCCGTCCGTGCGCGCGCGAGATAGAGAGAGAGAGAGAGAGAGATGAGATATACATTACCGATTACATCCCTAAACCTGAATTACAATGCGCAGAGAGAGAGAGAGAACTGATTGATTCCACTGAGCAAACAAACTCAACGTCGACCACAAATATCGATATCCCTCACCTGACTTCCTCCTCCTGTAGTAAACGTTCTTCCTCAGCTTTGAGTCTTTTCAGCTCCTCTTCGTCGCGTTTCCTAGAAGAAATACACACAGGGGGGGTGTGGATAAGTGCACACACACGAACAATGGTCTAGACCGCGCGGAATGAAATCAGTCGAAGTACACAAGCATACAAGCCAATGTCGTCGTATTTAATATATATGTATCTGAAGCTGTATATGAGGCAGAATCAATATTAAAATTAGTTACGATATTTATAAACTACTGTTTCTTCTTCTAAGTCTGATTACATTTATGGGTGAACTTCGTTTAATACCTAATATCCTAATAAACCTGGAAACCTCAGCAAAAGGGAAGATAATTATGATTATTGGAAGAAAAAAAAGATGAGTCCGAATTGGGGTGGAGGGTGAGGGACCACCAGGGTGCTTATTCCTCATCGATTAATTACAAATAAATAATAAGAGCAGATATGCTGCACATATAATTCTTCTTCTTGTGGTAGGACGCTTTTTATATTATATCCTATTTTATCTAGAATTTGCCAAACAAAAATGACTTTTTAAATAATACGGTTTCCTGGTTATGGTTCAAGACAGTATTACAGTACACAATGGATTCGCGTTTTAAATATTTAATATATATATACACAAAAAAAAAAATTTTAATGAAAAGAAGAAAAAATCATTCATTAGGTAATTAGGCCAGTTTTGAAAATACTAAATAAAAAATTTAACGAAATAATCGATTAAATTGTAACCAATAAAGCTGCCACAAATGAAATACAGGTCCCAGTTTTCCGCTTTAATGATTAATTATCTTCGCTTAAAATAGTCCCCAGTTTAAGATGATGAAATGTCCATCATGAACTAGAACATGAACTCTGTAACTGCGCCTTGTGTCGACTTTGTTGCTGACCTGTGTTAGGATTTAATTGTTAACATGGATTTTGTATTGATTTTGTGCATATTTGTGTAATTGTAAATAATTAAATTGATTTTTACGTATTAAAATCATTTTTTTAAAAATTTTAAATTAACCACTGTTAAACTACTTTTTTACACGTGATATTGTTGTCAAAAATTATCCGACTTAAACTTGACTCTGGCCTCGCACAAATTACATTTAGCAAGACTGCAACAACCAATCTGGATTAGAAGCAATTAACAGAATGGATAATATTATAAACAATTTAATAGTCTGCTTATCAACAGGAATCACTCGATGAAATATTACACACAGAAGGCGACATAAATTACCTGCACAAATTATATAAGAAAGAATATTTAGCTAAATTTTGAAATCACAGCTCCGAGGATAATAACTGGGGTATCAGTCTTCATATCATTAAATAAATATAATAGATATAATAGATAAATAAATAAACAAGACGAGCTATTGCAGCATTGTAACGTGACTAAACAATGACTACTGTCACATGACGCGGGGAACCTAAAAGCTGACAAGTTGATACTAACTAGGTAACTATGTGGTATGAGCATACCTACAAAAATGACTTCTTCGTAAGAATGTTAGTAATACAAACTTAGTAGTAACAATGCATAATGTAGTTATCGTTTCGATGTAATATTTGGTTTTTAAATTATAATTAATAAATCAATGCCCATCTCCAAAAACCAGATCAATAAATAGATTAATCAAACTTTCGACCACCCGAAATCAAATTGATCATCTCTAACTATGTAAACAATTGTCGAAAATAAAAGCTCTCACCAGAAAGAACCGCAGATATATACAGTGGCCGAGAGAGGTCAAAATTAAATACTCTGTGTTTCTCCAAGGTCCTGCGTTTTATCAAAATACGCATGTATTTGTCGAAAGGCCAAGTGTTTTATCTAAATACATATGTGTTTTACGAAAGACTCAGTCTTTAATCACAAAAACACAAAGTTTTATCAAAATACTTCATGCGTTTGTCAAAAGACTCGACGTTTATTTAAAAACGCATGTTCTGCAATAAATGTGTTGATTAGTATTGTTTTAATAATTCAATATTTACTGTTGGGCGGTTATACGTAACTTTCAACAAATTTGAAATATATTTCATTTTATCGTTTTTAATGATGGAAAGTAGAAATTTATTGTTAATTTAAACCAATAAATAAAATAAACATTGTACTACTGTTTTCACTAATGTTTTACTAAATAATTATTCTACTGCATTTAGTGCACTATATTAAAAAAAATTACCTTTATTTTGAGAATAAAATTCCACAAAAAATAATGCTTATGCAAAGCGCCTGATATAAAACCCGATGCCGATTCCAAATAATCCGATGCAGATAATAACATTCTGTAACATTTATAATACAATTTACTCATAACATTTTTTTTAAAATAATAATTATAATATTTGTATTAAACTTTCATAGAGTATTATAATGTGTAATATATAATAATTAAAGTATATTATAATTTTTTCAGTTAAGTAATTCCGTTTGCCGAAATTATAAAATTATAGTTATTTTGACGACTGTGGATAACAACTACGTAAAATTAATTAAACATATATATTTATCGGCATCGGATTATTCGGAATCGGCATCGGGTTTTATATTAGGTACTTGGCATAAGTATCGGCATAGGTATCATTTTTTGTGGAATCGGCGATCATAATACTGTAATAATTTTATTCTCAAAATAGTAATTGATATTTTTCAGATAGTCAGTGCACTAAATGCATTAGAGTAAATATACTTCTTTAGTAAAACATTAGTAAAAATAGTAGTACGATGTTCATTTTATTTATAAGTGTAATTAACAATAAATGTCCACTTACTATTATGAACAATGAAATAAAATTCAAATTTGTTAAAAGTTTTGCATAACCGAGTAACAGTAAATATTGAATTATTAAAACAAAACAAATCAACAAATTTATTGCAGAACATGTGTATTTAGATAAAACACTGTGTTTTAAGGCAATAAACAGTGTGTTTTACAACAAACACAGAGTATTTAATTTTGACCTCTCTCGGCCACCATAGATATAGGCTAGAACCGACCATATTTGTACCGATTTTGTTGATGAACAAATAGTACCACATTGCACCGATAAAAATTACCTTCAACCGTCCACAAATACAATATAATACTTTTTAATATCCAAAAATGTGATATATATACAAAAAATACCAACTTTTCAAAGGCATAATTGAAGTGATAATTGCATAAGATGAATGAAACAGACGCAATAATAAACTCAAGATACCAAACCAAAATAACAACACAACCTCAAATATAACGAGTTGCAGATAACATGAATAGTGGCGCTGACTAAATAAATAACTGAACTATATATATATAATATATAGAATAGTATATAATAGAAACAAGACGTATATAGGGACATAAATACTTTGAAAAGGATATAACAGAGTGGGTTAACTCACTTTTTTCTCGTCGGGCTAATAAATGTTAAAATCAAAAAATTTAAATATGAAATTAAAACAGTTTAAGCAATTATGGTAGAATTTATTGTAAATATGACAAAAATTCTGCTGTTGATAAACAAGAGCAAAAATCCTAAATAAATTCTAGATATGTACCTAGGTACGTAGAAAGTATAAAAAACTTCTGCAAACTATGAATCAGACACACATCTGCAAACTATGAATCAAACACACTTCTGCAAACTATGAATCAGATACACTTCTGCAAACTATGAATCAAACACACTTCTGCAAACTATGAATCAAACACACTTCTGCAAACTATGAATCAGACACACTTATGCAAACTATGAATCAGACACTTCTGCAAACTATGAATCAGACACACTTCTGCAAACTATGAATCACACACACTTCTGCAAACTATGAATCACACACTTCTGCAAACTATGAATCAAACACACTTCTGCAAACTATGAATCAGACACACTTCTGCAAACTATGAATCAGACACACTTTTGCAAACTATGAATCAAACACACTTCTGCAAACTATGAATCAAACAAACTTCTGCAAACTATGAATCAGACACACTTCTGCAAACTATGAATCACACACACTTCTGCAAACTATGAATCAAACAAACTTCTGCAAACTATGAATCAGACATATTTCTGCAAACTATGAATCAGACACACTTCTGCAAACTATGAATCACATACTTCTGCAAACTAT
Organism: Coelogynopora nodosa; assembly: GCA_034780555.1. Classification (NCBI taxonomy): domain Eukaryota; kingdom Metazoa; phylum Platyhelminthes; order Proseriata; family Coelogynoporidae; genus Coelogynopora; species Coelogynopora nodosa. The sequence goes on along the minus strand of JAUZND010007384.1, from coordinate 1,566 downwards.
GAATCAGACACTTCTGCAAACTATAATGACTAAGATAAATCATCTACCTTATGATCTCTTCAGCCTCCTTCTCTGCCAATCTCCTTGCTTCCTCACACGTCTCTTTAGTGAGGATTTCCTCAATGGAAGGATCATTTTTGTGTTCCCCCATGACCCACACCCATTCTTTGCCATCGCTGCCGGATAGAAAGTCAATTCGTTTTCCATCTAAAACGAATTTCATGAGATAAATTGCTACAATATTATAAGCGATTAATATATCTGGTAAAAATAGGTAGTTTACATAGTTTACTCCGTTACATCGATGATATGTATATAAATACATAACAACATAATTGGCTAAAAATTATATAATTTAATTAGCACAATGAATGTTAGACTCGATAAAAATGACAAGCATTTCAAATAAACCATAATCGTATATTATAACCTGACAAATCGGCGATAAAAACATTCTGTAATATAAAATATTTACATCTTATAACTTTGTTGTAGATGGTTGAAGTGACAAAAAGTAAGGTCTGGCAATAAACTGAAGAAATACTGCCAGTGGCGTGACTCAAAGGTTGCATAGGGTGCAGCTAACTGTTTCAGATTATTATTCTTGCCAGGTAGCCATTATTAGATATATAGCTGCACACAATTGAACTTTGCGTCCTTCTCTAAGCATTGAGCTCTTCCACTGCCTTTGTCTGTCTGTCTGTACAAACACAATTACAAGCGATTAATCAATACCTGATCGGGGTGTATTATGTGGTGTACAAATCAAACGATCAATACCTTATGTACTGTATTGTAGTTAGTATGTATTATAGTTTCTGAATAAAACGAAGGAATATCGCACTCCGGTTCTGAAAATACTTACAGAAAACCAAACCGTGGCTTGTTTTTTAATACTAAGCTGCCTAATAAGACGTCAAAATCATGAACATGTTCTCCGTAGCGTAATCACCGAGACTAATGTAGTTTATCAAAACATTACCCCTTCAGTGTGGTATACGATATAACTATAGCCATGTATACCCACAAGATCATGGTATATTGTGTAGATAAGAGCAGGTAACAATAAGTGTTCATTAAAAGACCATTAAGACTACACGACAGTGATTAACAGTATGTCTATGAAGTGCATCCTTAATAACAGAATAATCAATTTCAAAGAATGCACCCGATAACGAGACATATCAACCACTATCTGATTCATTATAATTTTAAAGCGACATCAACACATTTCTTCGAAGATATTACCACATAAATGAGTTTTAATCGGGGATTGATATCTACTATAAAACACAATGACACGGTTTAATACATATAGTGGGGCGGCTAAGTGAAAAAATCATGCATTTGATGATACAAGCACCAAAATTGACATGATGACTCCTATATATTATAGGAGTTTATATTATATATAATACTAAACATATCTGTCCGACTAGCCACCTAAAAATTCAAGATGGCGGCCATTTTTCAAGATGGCCGCCATCAAGAGCTCGCGATAACGATATTCATTATAAATTGGTATCTATTCAACCGATTTCAGTGATCTTGGTGTCAAATTGTATG
>JAUZND010007383.1:0-10368 GCA_034780555.1 Coelogynopora nodosa | reverse complement strand
CCCCCCCCCCCCCCGAGTCCCAGAATGGGGAGACACAGCGAAAATTTACCCAGTCAGATATTGATGGCTGATATTGAAGCCCCTTCACCCCAACCTATTCTCACGAGCCTGTGAATTTTAAAATAAGTTTTGTTTGAAAATCATAATGTTATTATAAATTGTTTTTTTAGCGATCTGTACTATACTCAATTTTAACTGTAATTGCAGTTAAAACAGTCTTGTCGGCCATCTTTAATTATTTAAATTTGTTTTAAATGCTTCTTATTACGCCGTATACAAGATTACATTAGAAAAAGTTAGTATTATCGCCCGCACTGCCTGACTTTCAGAAAAATACTTTATTGTTACAAATTTGATTTTTTAAATTATGTCCTCAATATGATAGCCTATACTCATTAAAATTAATTATTAATACCACATACCTTCAATTAAACCTGAAATACAATTAAGCTAAAATTATTATCATATGATATTATATAATAGTTTATTATATTATATTATATTATATAATTATAAATAAATAATATTATTAATATATTGCTGGCTAAAATAAAGGCCGTTTCAAAAATTATACAGCATAATATCATCGTATATCCATTTGTGACTGTAGAGTTATAGTATTTATAATATTAAATGTTTAATGATTATAAAGAGTGTTATGAGGATCAAATGTCAATTTATATAATTATAAAATCAATTTTTATGACCAGTTAAACAAAATTTATTTTTAGCATTATATTGAAATAAATACTGTAATAGTTCAATTTAGGTTTTATACAAAATACTTCCAATTTTATTCAGAAAGATTTTTCTTCTTACCTTTCTTTTTGGAAAATATTCAATATTGTCTCTAATAAGATCTGAGTAGTAACTAGGAGATATTGGACACTGGGCAGTTTTCACATTTTGAACAGCAGAAGAAAAGTCGGCGACTAGTGATGTGCAGTTTACTCTGAAATGGTTGCATAAAATCAGTAAATAATACGTTGTACTTTAGTATGAAATGGTTGCACGAAACTACCAAACAATGATATACAGTTTACTCTGAAATGGTTGCACAAAACCACCAAACAACGATATACAGTTTACTCTGAAATGGTTGCACAAAACCACCAAACAATGATATACAGTTTACTCTGAAATGGTTGCACAAAACCACCAACCAATGATATACAGTTTACTCTGAAATGGTTGCAGGAAACCACCAAACAATGATATACAGTTTACTCTAAAATGGTTGCACAAAACCACCAATCAATGATATACAGTTTGCTCTGAAATGGTTGCACAAAACCACCAACAAATGATATACAGTTTACTCTAAAAAGGTTTCACGAAACCACCAATCAATAATATACAGTTTACTCTGAAATGGTTGCACAAAACCACCAACCAATGATATACAGTTTACTCTGAAATGGTTGCACAAAACCACCAACAAATGATATACAGTTTACTCTGAAAAGGTTGCACAAAACCACCAAACAATGATATACAGTTTACTCTGAAAAGGTTGCACAAAACCACCAAACAATGATATACAGTTTACTCTGGAATGGTTTCACGAAACCACCAAACAATGATATACAGTTTACTCTGAAAAGGTTGCATAAAATCAGTCACTTGTGATGTGCAGCATTCTTCGAATTGGTTCCATAACAATTTGAATTAAAACAATTTTGTATAATTATGTCCTAAATTCTATAAAAAAAACTACGAAGAAAGTAAGCGGAACTTTTTTTTAGGATAATTTGAAAGGAAAATTAAAATATCGCAAGTATATCAAATAAAATAGAGAAACGTAACAATTTTATAAGGAAGTGGAACCTTATAAAAAATCGTGCTATTAATAATTAATCTATGTTTACTTAATGGGTTTATATAAGTCAAAAATACAATTTCTTAATGTTAGTTTCGGAACTTTTTGATCATGTATACTATTTCTACCGTAGAACAAAATAAGACACTTTTAAAATTGGTCACTAATAAATTCTTAAATATTGAAGGTTAATATTTTTTTAATTAAAATTAACAAAAAGCATTAAATTGAATAATTTTAATAAAACTTGTAACTTTTATTGTGATTTTTTTTTGCATTCCTCATAAGTGACCATTACTTGTCTTAATTTATCATCTTCAATAAATGACCATTACTTCTTTTGATTTTTCATCATCAATAAATATTTAATATTGAAATATTGATTAATTATAGGAAATGATTGTTTTTTTTTTAAATACATTCTATATTTGTTGATATATGATTTTTTTTTACACTTTATTACATAAAATTTAAAAATTACTATTGGCAAACTAATCTCAATTGAGTAAATAATTAATAATGAAACTATTGTATTGTGAACGAATATCACCAAACAAGTTACCAAGAAAATGTAACCAAGAACGAAGACCTAAGAAGGATGTCAACCAAAAACAGACCAAAGATTTGAAATTATCTATCTTGAGATTTTTCTGATACTTGAAAAGTTGTGTACCATATTCCTATATATGATATAATCTTTATCCAGGGGTGATTATAGACAGGTATAACATCATTTACACTATAAAAATATTTTAATAGCACATGGTCACAAAACTATAAAACCACATAAGTTTATATATAAATAGAAAAAATGTATATATAGTTTCATGTAATTATAATATCGCTTACTTTTTATTTACAAATACATCTGGGTAGGAAACGTATTGATAGTACTGACAGCGTCCCAAAATCATTTCTTCCACCAATTTTGAAACAACATTTTGGCCATTCGTGGAAATAAAATTGAAACAAAGCAACAGAAAACCCCACACAAAATACTTATCCATTTTTAAAAATTTACGATTTAACGTTTAACAGAACAATGGATTATTATCGTAACATCAGAATGAAAATGTATGTGAATATAATATGTAATCTATTATCATCATTGTGTGAGAAAGTGCACTTGATTGATACGTAGACATTTCTGCGTACACTATATAATAGTTCAGCTAAGAGTCAATAACATTTAGTAAATGGCAAAGGCTGTGTCATAATCGGTAGCTCATGGTATATGCGTCATCTACATACATAAATTACCTTTTATTTAGATTATATACTTTAAATCACTCTTACCTGTAAATCAATATTCTTAGAACACTGTAAAATTTATATATGTAGCTTAAAATTTAGCGCTACGTTGTATCTATATAGGTAGTACTCAACAGGTGATGCCTGAATAAGGAAAGTCGATTTTAGTTACATCTGTTAAATATTTCTATTCTATAATATTTCTATATTTTCACTGTACAATATTTCAAATGTTACATATATTTCGCTACGATGAAATCAGTTTGTAAAATATCTTACAACTATTTTTGACGAATGAATAATGTGAATAATAAGACGACAATGCGTTACAAGTTCTAAAATTATCTTAAAAATATTCGTTTTATATAATATGCACATATTTCAATTAGTAAACAATATTTGCGTCTATATTTTTACGATTTAATAAAGTTAATAAGTATATTATGCTTCTAAATATTAAATACAATAACTATGATATTAAATATATTTATATATATTTATAATAAATGAATATTAATTTAAAATACCAAAAAATGGTGGTTCTTAGCGAACATTTGTATCAACATTTAAAGAAAATAATTTGATATATTTCGGTTATCATTTAATCGTCATGAAATATAGTTTACTTTTCATTTTTAAATCTATCACTAATCGTGGATATTGGTTTTATCAAAGCACCCAAACTCTTAAAAATACAAACCGTTATTTATTTTTATTGAACGTCGATCATGTTATATATATATAGATACGTTACTAAAATAATCAAGCATATAAAAAAACACAGCGAACAACAATAAAACAATTAGTTAATTTTAATTAATAAAAATTTAATTAATGTATGGTGTATAAAATGTGTTGGCTTGAAAAAAGATATACATATAATAAAAAGTAGTATATAAGGAGTCTTAATGTAAAATGCTTTTGAATTTCGCAACAAACTTTTTAAAAATTCTTTTCAGCAAACCAGAATGGAATATTTCTTTTTGGTTACTATGGCTTATTATTGGCCGATTTAAACAAACTAAATGTAATTTTTGGTTAATTGAAGGTGAAGGAATTCGATTTTGCTATTTAGAAATTGATCAGGGGTACTATAATGGTAGAAATCGTCATTCAAGTACAAATATTGAGTTTTTCCCAAAACGATGCATTACGGCCATATTATATCCGATCAGGCTGATTTCAATAGGGATGAATAGGTCGCTGAATTTAATTTTCCTGCTTATAAATAGATCAGAAGTACCTCTAACTCAGCTAAAAATGAGTGTAATTTTTAACTCTCCAAAAAATTAGTGGAGCTTCCAAAGCAGCTAAAATTAGGAAGTGTTTCCAATGCCTAAACTCCTAAAATACCTAAATCAATAAACTCCTTAATCTCTAAACTTACAAATCCCTAAACTCTTAAATCGACAAACTTCTAAATCCCTAAACTCCTAAATCCCTAAACTCCTAAATCCCTAAACTCCTAAATCTCTAAACTTTAAAATCCCGAAACTCCTAAATCCCGAAACTCCAAAATCCCGAAACTCCAACCCTAAACTCCTAAATCCCTAAAGTCTTAAATCCCTAAACTCCTAAATGCATAAACTCCTAAATCCCTAATCTCCTAAATCCATAAACTCTTAAATCCTTAAACTTCTAAATCCCCAAACTTTTAAATCCCTAAACTCCTAAATCCTTAACTTCTAAATTTCTAAACTTCTAAATCCTTAAACTCTTAAAATCTCTAAATACATAACCTCTTAAACTCCAATGACCTTAAACACCTAAATTTTTAAATACCTAAATGAATAAATACCTAAATTCCTAAAGTTTATGAATTTAGTAGTTTATGGATTTAGGAATATAGGGATTTAGGAGTTAATGGATTTAGGATTTTATAGATTTAGGAGTTTATGGATTTATGGATTTTGGAGTTTAGGGATTTATAAGTTAATGAGTTTAGAGATTTAGGAGTTTAGGAATTTAGCAGTTTGGGGATTTTGGAATTTATGGTATTAAACCTTCGGAGTTTAGAGATTTTAGGGTATTGAACTGTAATGGTATACTTATTGTATCTAAGTATAGTGATTTCATACTAGTAGTATATCTCAAATAAATTACTATACTTTAGTCGGCGTGAGCATCGTGATCGGTGAATTATATTATGATTGACTGGAAAAATATCGATGTGTCATGTTAATGTTTTAGCCTGATGAGTCATGTTACTATTTTTAACCTGATGATTCATATAGTTGAAGATGAGCCATGATGAAGTGTGTTGAAAAACTCCTCATTTTTAGCTGCGTTGGAAAAATTTTGGGGCGTAATTAAAAATAATTTTACATTTGTGAGTGTGTGACTTGGAAATACTCATCATATACTATTATAAAATATGCATATATTTTGTTCTAATCAGTTAGAACCCGTGTCAACATATTACTGTTTCATGCAATCCATCCTAATGTTTAAATCAGAAGGTACGATTACTAACATGACTAAATTTTGTAGTTTGGGCCCCTAATGTGATACCCCTCCTCAGACTTTTATAACTTTCACGGTCCCTGTGCTCTTCGGTGGGGCGGGGAATTGTTAAAGATGAGTCTACGGTGTTGTCCGTCTTTAGGTAATGCTTCTTATATTAAACGATTTTATTGTATAATATTGATAAAACGGTCACTGTTCATACCACATTGAAAGTCGTGTAGAACAACGCTATTGGTTGAGCTAACAGCAAAGTCATTCTCAGGTTAGTGTTCTTTCAAGAATTCATAATCTGAAATGTGATGGTTTACCTGGGTGTGGCCTCTGGGATTCCCTCGATTAACCCTTACTTACACTAGATATTTATCGCAGTTCTATCGATAAAAAATACGCTTGCAGTTTATGTCAAATTGTAAACTTACTCTTTCTAAAACCCTTCTGAAGCCCAAATTGAATTCCTGACTGGGAGCAAGCCAGATACGTGCCAAGTGGCTCAGCAAATACTTATCACAGACGTATCAATTAATTCAAACAATACACATAATTTTGACATGTATTAGTAATAATAATAATAATAAGGCTTTTATAAAATCAATGCGAATTAAATTAAATGATGAACTAATTCGAATACACAATAATATTTGCCTACTAAGGTATGTCAAAAACGAAAAGTTCTCAAATTATACGAAGGTTCAAAGTTCACAAGTTTGACAAACAAATTAAGTACACAAATCAAACATAATTGGACTTGGGGTTAACATTATTGACTAAAATAGACATGAAAAGACACCTTTTGACGTGTGGCAGTTATAAAATAATAAAAATTGAAATTTTTACAGTGAATGAGCCTACAATATGTGGCATAAATCTGTTTAAAGAAAGTTTAGGATTTGAGCATGGCTTCAAGGAAATTTTAGCTTCAAGCCAATTTGAGATCAATTCTGTGCATGCAATGTAAAATTATTACAGGAGTTTTGCGGGATTCTGCTAATGAAAAAATTCCTTTGTCTTTGCTTAAGAATCTTGGCGGGATTCTTGCAGGAAAGAACAGGATTTTTTCTTACACAATTTTGTTGGAATCTTTGTGTGGGATTCTTGAGGGAAATAATAAAAAATTTACTCGTCAATAACCTCGAATGAATTTTTGCGGAGTTTTTACAAGAAAGAGGTAGAAACTTGGAGATTGGTCGCCTGTAAAGACCAATTGTATAAATTTAGAATTTCAAAATGGCAAATATCGGTGTTTAAGTCACTTCTTTAAGATGACATAATATGACTATCATGAGCATATTTTACTATCCCAGTATATCGGTTGACGCCGTTCTTCCTGATGCCAACGTAGATATTGCTGCCTATCAGCTTCGATGCCGAAGTTTTTTCCGCCACACTGACGTATGCCTACCATATCTGACATTTGCGGACGACCTAGCAATCCTCAGTCAAGACAACACCACAGCACAGGCTTCCTTAAAACGTCTCACCATGTCAGCATCAATAGTAGGTTTGACTAACAGCGCTCCTAAAGCGAACACCATTCAACTTCTTCTACAAAAATTACCTCTGCAGATGCCCAATGGAAACAAAATTGACTGGGTTAACGACTTCGATCTTAAACATGAACTCCACACAATATTCCACTATACCAAAAATCTGTAGCATGGGTGCGGCGGCAGGTAAATTATCTACTATATTCCACTCGGCAGCAAACAAACAGTCCAAACTAGGTCTCTTCTCTGCAGCCATCGCCCCATCCTGACCTATGACCTGGAAGCGCTTCCGCTGACCCTGTCGATGACCACATGTTACAACGCAACTCATAGAGCATTTTGCCGCTTCGCACTCGGTATCCATTTCCCGGAAAAAAAAAAAAATCTAGACCTTATTAATCCTGAAGTTAAGGATATTAGCTCATTTATTGTCGAATACAGCCAAAACATCATTGCCACAGCAAACCCACAGTCTGGTCTAGCTTTGACTTTGGCACATGGACGTAAACGTAGCAAGAGCCAATTCCTTACACTTCGCCAATTCTTTCCTCCGAACATTTGTGTCATAGTTATATCATATTTGTATATATAAATAATCACTTTTTTTATACCGATATACAATTATTTATTATTACGAATTATATTTCGAGGTGGAGATGTTTTTGGTGCTATACCACAAACTAATTATGTTTTGCCTTCTGAAATTTCTGTATAAATGTATAAAATTTAAAATCATTTAATGCTGCTTATTATATTTTTCATTATAAAATTATAGAAATATAGAAAAAAGTTAATTACATATAATTGTATATGCGATCTTTAAAACGTTCTGTACAAATAACCAGGGATATCTCATATAAGTACCGTGTAGATGTAATTAGTACATGCCCACATACGTAGCTTTAATACGGCTCGAATAACCAACATTGGTAAAAGGTAGGAATTGGTACGTATCTGGTATACATAGCATTGTTTACTAAGATAATTTCCTTTATTAATATATTATGTCATTAATAATTCTTTTAAAAAAATGATTTAAATGATAAATTAAAATTTTTCAAAATGAGCAATTTTATTTATTGTAAATATGGTTAAAACATATTAATTTTATATTCGATTGCGCTTTAAATAAAAAGTTCGAGCTTTCTTATTACTAAATAGTGAATTGAAAGTTACAATATTCGTATTGCAATAATTGTAACAAAATATTTATGTTTATTTGGCAAATATTATGTTTGTAAAATATTTGTTGTTGTTGTAATGTTGGCCATTTTATTAGTTCAATTAAGGTCCACCCACAATTTTCAATCACGTCTAAGAATTTTTCTCGTTCATAATAATTATTTAAAAGATTACTAACATTTAATTTTCAAAAAATCAATAATATATTATTGTAATTGATTTAATAATATTTATTAAAAAAATTGTTTGCATTGAATTTTAGGTATTTAATTATTATACAAATATTTTTTTATTGGCATCAACAAAATAATTATTCATTTAAAATCAAAAGGGGAAATTATTTTTTGCTTGAAACAATTAAAAAATAATATAAAAATATCTACGCTATTATTAAAAATTTTAATGTCATTTGGCGTTTTATTTATTTATAAATATATTTTCTTTTTATACAATACATTTCTTTACTTCCTACAATTTTCAAATTAGTTTCGATATTACAATCCTATTATTTGTAATTTTTTCAATATTCTTTTTAATAAAATAAGGTAATTTGCTGAGGAATTTTTAATTAATTTAGTATTTTTTACATTTAAGAAACTGTCAAAAATGTTGTATATTTTTTCTACTTTGTGTCTTCATTGTAGTAATATTCCGTTGCCTTTTTTTGTGTTGCGGTGCCGGTAAATAATTGCTATATGTATTATATAAGCTAATAATTGGTAAACAATCATGTTTAAATTAGTTATAATTATATGTTGTTTATTTTCGAAATAATAGTTGTCTTTTCATTAATTTTTTCAATTATAGTAGTTTAATAATAATTAATTTAATAAAATCATAAAAATTTAATATTGTAAATTATAATATTTACAACATTACAATTTAAAGAAATAATTAACATTGGTTTCATAGTAACTTGACTACATAATTTTGTCTGTGTGTATTCATCAGCAAGAATTATTTTATATAAAATATACCATCTTTAGTTGTCATAATTTTGATATTAAAGTTTTACATTTTATAAAAGTTAAAATGTTATTATTTAGAAGTAAAATTCATTAATGTCTTTTACAAAAATTCTGTATATGAGAATAATAAAAAACAACTGTTCATTAATGTATATATATCATAAGAGGAATTATAGTGATACTGAATGACTAACAATGTATCAAATTAGGATTCTTAATTTTTTTAGGATTCTCAAAGACAAAATGTTTTTTTTTTATGTTTTGAATATACATTATATTTACATTGGATAAAATCTGCTATTAGGGGTCTTACTGCCAATACTAGAATAAAACAATACTCCAAAATACTCCAATATTCCAAACAATATAAAAATTTAATACAGATAGCTACAGCCAAATTTTTTAGTATGCTTGATTTTTTATTGTAATTCTATCAATTATTATTATTAACTTTATTTTATATCAAGTTATGGTTTAATGATTTAGGATACATACTATATCATTTAAATGTATTTATTCATTGGCAATGATAAGTGAAATTGTACAGTTCATGAAATAGGTAAACTTGCTTTCTCTTCTGGCTCTGCGGAGACAGTTCACAAACTGTCTGGATAGAAAGCTAATTTCACAAACAGTTTGAATAAAACTAACAGTATATAAACTATCTATATGGAAAGTAAATTAAAAAAATTACTAACTAATAATCCATAAATACTAATCTATTCACTAAATTATCTATCACTTAAATTAAAAAAATAAATTCAATTAAAAAACAAAAAGGTATTTATACATTTGTATATTCTTATAACTTTTATTTTATCAAAATTATAACCCATTATAATTATATGCATTTTAGTTTCTAGTTAGTACAACCCTAACTTGGCCTAACAAATTTCAAGCTGTGTGTTAATTTTATAGGCTTCAATTATTATTGTAACAAACGTATGAAACATTTATTCTAGATTCAAAACCAGATTCAAAACCAGATTCAGAACCAGATTCAAATGGAGAACTACACCACCTACAAAGACATACTATACGTCAAAATGACTGCATTTAAAAGTTATTAAACCATTTTTTAACAGAATGAAAAAATATTATTTTGATCAAAAGTTATGATATAAAATGTTAAAATTATAATTATTTACAATGCAAATGTATCCAGTGCCAGATTCAAATGGAGAACTACACCACCTAC
>JAUZND010007382.1:0-10369 GCA_034780555.1 Coelogynopora nodosa | reverse complement strand
GGGCAAAGCAGCCACAGCAAGAGACGCCGATGCGCGGACAGATATTCATCCTAACGGATTGTTGAGACGCACCACAACGGGCACAGTCCATGAGCCTCTCTGGGCAGCCGCTGGAGTCGAACCAGGGACCTTCGGTACTAGAGGCATGCATGCTACCTCTACGCCACCGCGACCGTCAGTGTTGTAATGCCAATGGGGGCGGGAATGGCGGTGCAACATGTGGCTGAGTATCGACGTTCGCACTATGACTTCACCTCCGCCAGCGCACTGCGAAGAGCACCTCGCTTCACCATCGTCAATGAACGAACTCCACAGTGATGATCCCCCATCATCGCCCAGATTGGGCTCTGCAAAATCGCACGTGACGAACAGCTCGACCTTCGCTCCAATATGACACGGCATCTGGGAAATTGATCTAACTTTGTGAACCCGTGACCGATGCCACGAACTTGTGGGAGAAGGAAAAAGATTATACTTTACTCTTAGTATATTCCATTCTGTTTGTTTATCAGTGTTTGTTTCCTTTGTATCCTTCAGTTCTTAAACACGAAAAAAGCTTTTTATTGTTGGTTAACTGAATACTTATAATTATTGTACCTAATTATTATTTAAAAAATTGTATATTTTTTATAATGGTGGGATTGTAAATATCATATTATTAAAAGAGTAATTAATGTAACTGCGAATTATGTTCACTAACCGAAACACTAAACTCAACTCCTAAATAATATTTATCGGAACTTTTTAATTGAATACAATCATCGGTAACATTTAATCAGTTTTAAATAACATTTTTTATATAATTATTCTAATATTAGCTAGAGACTATTATGAGTTATATTTCATATTGTAAATGAAAACCAATGATATGTCATTGTATATACCTTTCTAAAATAAATTATTATCTTTCTACCGATATATAGAATCTTACTATTGTAAGTATACTACAAATAGTATCTATGTAATTTGTGAATAATAACTTATATTTATTTAGAACGAATTATATTCCTATATTTAGACATGCACGTAGGCATGATGCAAAGTTTTTATTTATTTGTAAAGAGCAATTTTTTATTTATTAAGTACATTTGGTTTTTAATAAAGTGAAAATGTATGAAGTATTACATACACACATTTATTTATGAAGTGCATTTGTTTATTTATGATTCATCATAAATCGCAGTTTATTATTCATCAATTATTATTTTTCGATAATAATTGACTGGTCAAATTATTTACTGTAACAATTTAATTGTATATATTTTAATGTATGGTTTTTAATTACTTCAAAATGGTTTGGAATATATGCATTTAACACTATTATCATATTTATATTATTCCTTCGGGTAAAACCACATAAACTGAATAATAAATTAGTATATTTCATTAAATTAATTAAATATTTAAATCGTGAAATTTTTCTAAATTGCTAATGGGAATATTTTTTTTATGTAAATGTATCTAATAAAAACGGATAGAGCAATCCAATGAATGATAACAATTCATATTTAATATTTTAGCACGATGAACTTTCTAAAACGAGAGGTACAACGTAACCTAGCTTTTAACATCATATACTATGCGTTCATTGCACTCTGTATCAAAATAGGTGTTTTAATCATTCTATCTGGTTAAAATGGTTTTAAAAGGTGCTTAAATATATTATTCCAAATTCATGTTCGCTAGATAAAATATACAACTGCATCAATAAATCCTTCAACAGTAGGCCTACAGAAAAAGGAGATGGAAGATGGTGTGTATTTTTATATTTTTTAAATTTATATATTTATATTACTAAATCATGTATTATGAATGTAATATAAATATTAAAAGAGCCTTACAATAAATAGGACAACAAGCGTTGATGGAGAAGTGTTAAAAACAGCAGAATAATAACTATTTTGATATATTTTCGTCGACATATTTCCTTCTTGCTTGTACATTTTAGTTAGGCAAATAAACTGTACATTCACAATTTAACACAACATCTGATAAATTAACTAAATCAGTAAATCCATTTGCTACATCAGTAAGGAAATTAGTTTAATCAAGTCGCATATACGTTTCTCAGTTATAATGAGTGTTACTACAGAGTTATATAGGAATATTTATGCATTAATGTGACAAAACATACAACAAATTGAATGGATCATTACAAATTCATATTCACTATTATAGTGCAAATAATTCTCTAAAGCTGTATACAACGTACTAAGCTTCGATCATGCTATATAACAGCTAGGGTGTCTGCATTTCCTAATTTATTAAAATTTAATTATATTATACATTTATTTCATGATAATGATTAAATACAGTAATCCACAATGCATTCATTCAAATGATTACATTTATCCTTTTAATGGAATCAATAAAATCTTAAATTATTTTGAATGGTAACACCAAGGTGAATAATTTGATGTGCCAATATTAATTATAACATATTTAGAAAAAGCACACATAATGACATATACACTCAGTTAAGTATTATACCCTCAGGAGATAGAATGCAAATTAGCATTTTTACTCAACATTTCTGATCAATGTGAACGCTAGTTATTTAATAATCATGAGAGGTGAACTACCCCAATTCGACATAGATTACAGAAATGTCACCGACATTCAGTGGGTTGAATTACCGATTAGACCACTCGAAACATGACGACATCAAACTGAGATCAGCAAGTTTGATAAGTGCATCAATCGTTTTTATGTGGTGGGAACCATTTGCTTGTTATCTGTACATATTTATTAATTTATTCTGTTTTCTCTCATTCTCTCAATATTTCCGTGGGTGTTAGTCTATATACCAATCACGCACTCTCTCCCTCCCACTCTCTCTCTCTTTCTCTCTTCTCTCTCCCCTTCTCTCTATATAAAAGCAAATTATCGCAGTGACGGCGGCATAGGGGGCAGGGAGACACCCCCCCATCAAAAGCACAGTCGTTTTCAAATTGTTGCCTCTAGTTTATTCCTCAGTGACAATTATCATTGAATGAACATAATGCGTGCCTATAGTTTGATATTAAAAACCTTCGTAAAAAATTCTAATGTACTAAACCTTCGGGGAAAACCCCTTCTGAGATGCCTTTAAATGCTGTCTAAGACATAAAACTCAGTAGGTTTAGAACGGCGGAGATTGAGCGGAAGAAAACAACTCATACAAATTATAATATTATCATGATTTTTTGTTTTGATTCTATAGTGGCATTTAGTGTATATTTATATATTCTAACTAAAATTTCATTTATTCTTTTAAATATATGTTATGATAACGAATTCAATTTATTTTATTTGAAATAAAGATCCATTTAAAATATTCACTCCGTTGTATACTTTCATCTAAACAATATGGTTTCCAATCTTATGTCGTCGAAGGAAAAATATATATATAATATATACCTTTATCTTGAGGAAATATTTTTAAGCCATTTTATTTGATATTACTAAAATGTAAGTCTATCTCTTAACATCATACAAGACAATCATTATCCTCTGCATAAAAATTTAAATGATAAAATACTAAGTACAAATATATTTGAAAATTAATGTAAACCATTTTGAATCAGTCAACATAATATACGATATATATATATATATATAGCCATCAACAACTTCAGCAGAATATCGTTACTACATAGATATTTTCATATAAATCAATAATGTATAATAATAAATCGAAAAACAAATTTAAGAATTTTGCGATATCGCCTTACTAACGGACTAAAATGTACTTTTAACTGAATTTAAATGTGTTTCAACATGCGAGTTATATATTTGCCTTATTCATTGCGATTTTCAACACATCGAAGTATACATTACTTACTAACAATTTTAACTTAAAATGATAATGTTACAGATAAAATATCAAATAACTATTTAGATAATAGTTATTAACATCACGTGCAATTGATTACGGCCTATAATAAAACCACAACATTTTGTAATCTCATTTTATTTATTTACTTCGAAATTAAATATAATGTAACATTTAGACAGTAGTCAAATTAAAAAAGAAAAAAAAGCGATTTTATATGTTGATATAAATAATGCATCAGTCCCCCAACCCCCCCACACACACCCTTTTGCAATGGTTCGTTTTATATAAAACCTAATGCGTTTGGTAATTACTAAATAGCTTCCTAGAGCAAGATAATTTGTCGGTTAGCAAAGAATCTAAAGCAGTAATAAAACTCAAATTAAATAAAAATAATATTTTGATGTTCTGTTACGGATGTTACATAAATTTACTTTTAGAGACAACGAAATAATTAGTGTATATTAACTGGTCAGCAAGTAACTGAACAAATATACAGTGAAATATGTCGGATGGGAGCGCAAAACCCTTTTTTGTTTGTTTTATAAATTATAAATTATGTGGTATTTTAAAACGCGAATCATAAAATCATTTCAAATAGCGTGTGTTGATATACCGGTTATAATTTTTGGGAATAGATGATAGCTATTTAATACAACTATATTATTATAGAGTTAACCCCGTTGTTCTCCGTGATTTATCCAAGCGTGATTAATTTTCACAATTTTAATAATATATATTAATATATATAAAAATAAATATTTATAATAAAAGATGGATATACTGTCTATATTTATGCATTAATGCGTGCATGCATAAAACCCGATTAAATAAATACGATTTGGAAACAGCTCATTCGCATTCGTTTAGTTATTTCTAACGACGTGTGTGTTTTAAAAAGGTACACTGTTTATTAACAACATATAATGATTGTTGTACGAAAATGTGAAACAATTACTTAAAATAAATTGTTGATACAATACTATACCCACTATATTTATAATAAAGTGAAAAAATGCCTATTTATTCACAAACAGAAAATCCGAGTTATGTAATTCAGTGCATATATATATATATAAATAAATAATTATTAAATATATTAAATATATAAATAAATAATTTTCACGCAATACATACATAATACGCAATGGTGTATTTGCATGAAAGTGTTATTTTGCACTACACTTACGAATAGTTGATTAGAGGCATAGTAAATACAGTTAGCTTTCCAATAAACCATTCCAATAAACCTTTTCCCATAAACCAGAGGCCCTCAGGAGAGGAGAGGAGAGGAGAGGAGAGGTACCTAGTGAAGAAGGGGTCCATAGTGCAAAAGAGTAACGGAATGAGCCCAACTGAAACTAAATGGCTTTAATGGGAGGTCAGGGTTACAATTGGAAAAATCAAAATGAAAAAATGGGCCCTATAGTAAAGGACGTGTTTTGCGTGCTTTCAAAATTTACAAAATTTAGTCAACCCCCTCCCCCCTTTTGTAATAGTTGGCGGCGCCCCTATCTAAATTAACTATGATTACATATTTGTCCTTTAAACATACATAGACATACGTTAACGTGTTTAAGTATATTGAGTCCACTCAGTAATGAAACTAGAAACATCCACCAGCTGTATAACAATCTAATTATTTATTCATTTTGCATAATATATTGGCACAGAAATGGTACACAAAGAACTAATTGACGCGTTGGCTTGTCTATTATATAATAACTAATTCAATTCAATTATATATTCTTACAACCTCACTGCATATCCGGTTACAATAGCTTCTAACTACAGTACAGGTACACTCCCACAATCACCTTCAAGATAATTTGCAATTGTAAATTTGGCCAACATCTCGCGTATATATCCGGTAAAACTTCACCACTCAAATATAATCATTATTTTAGATCTCGGGGCATTAACATTATTATTTTTACAAAAAGAGTTTTTTCGGAGTGCAACAATTCCAGGCAAAGAATCCGGACAACCTGGACAACATTTTGGCCTAAATATTTATAATGAAAAATATTTTTTAAGTACCGGCAATCCGAATCCGGGTTGTCTGCGATGTATAGTTGTCGAAGCACACCTTTATTGCTATGCTGCTGTTTTACAGTTATAATGAAACACTGTTGAATCGATTAATATATATAACTGCATAATATCCGGCGCGGGAAATTCCACCCTTTCAGTTATTGTTTTAGTCCTAATGAAATCTATTCTGATGAGCAATAAAATGATAGAATGTGCTTCAAAAAAGGTTGTCACTTAAATGCGGAGGAAAATGCTGAGGAAAAATGCGGAGGAAAAACCGGAGGAATAAATAAATAGTTTTTAAGGTCGGCATTAGACGCATTTGACATCTTTGGATTTAATGCGCTCTATAAATATATAAATTTATTATATTATTATTATTAAAACAAGTAACACAGATAAACAAACGATTTTAATTCAAAGAATGTAATAATTACTTAAAATTAGTTATAATTCTTTAATTTGTATATTTCAGAATTTATTTAAATGTAGGTATATGAATTTTGACCATTTTTATCGACATTCTAAAATCCCTTACATTTCTTTTTATTAATTAATTTGATTATTTTAAAAACTATTTTGTTTAATTCAGATACTTTTGCATTGACGACCTTGAAAAATAAGTGAAATTTCCTTCAGATTTGTGCTCCAGTTTTTTCTCCGTATTTAAGTTACAACCTTCAAAAAATAGGAAGATCGCAGGTCGAGCTGCAGGCTGAAGGGCCGTAATGGTGAAGCTGTAATCAATTTAAAAAGTCGAATTGATGGCAAAAGTGTAGGTGGAATATTTAGTATGGTGTCTGTGATTTAACATGTGTGGGCTGTTTATTGTAATGTAATGTTGTGACTTTGTTTTCGTCATAAATATAACATACTTGTTGGTTAGATTTCACCTGCATTATTAACCGTGTAAAATACTTTACTCGAAGTTATTTTTCAGCAAATGTTGTGTAAGATATGTGTATTATTTAATCAAATTTTTTAAACGTATAGCTATATACTGATTATTATAATATGTCAATTTGAGTTGGGGAAATTTTGCAGTGTTTTCAAATATTTGGTGTTTGTCAATGTATTGTATAATATCAATTTTAATTATTCTGTGACTATAGTGATAAATATAATTTTTATAAAACTTTTTTAAATCTTGAAATATGACTTTGATTTATATTATCCGTAATCTCTTATAAGTTGTGCATATCTAATATAAATGTATTTATTTTAAAATACCAAAATGTTAATCCGACTAAAGTATCTGAAACTATATATTATTTTATAAATTTTTCAACATTTAAGATCATATAGTATATATGTATAGCCTATTTCGGTAAAATACTTATATGTATCTGTATATTTTTTTGTTAAAGTTAAATTAAAAATATTAATTAATTTCAATGTCTACAGCATCACGATCGTTTAACCAATTTTTACTTCAGTAGGTAAAAAAAAATAGTGGACATATGAAAATTAAAAAAATATTATTTCACATAATATATAAATCAATGTTATTGGAAAAAATTCACAAACTTTCGAAGCTATTGCACAGCTTCATATTCATGTAAATTGTTTAGATGTTTAATGAAATTGATTCCGTTGTGCTTTTTTAAATGGTAATCCATAATTGTTAGTAGCCACAAATTACTATCATAGCTGAAAGGGTCTCATTAGCCTTTGTGCAAATTTAGACCTACTCATCAACTTTTGAACGTATGGCAATTTAGATTTCATTAACATAAGAAAACCTGCTGCTACTAACAATTAGGGGAAGAGTGTTTTTATAGTAAAAAAATCTACAGCAAAATAAATTTCATTGTACATAACATTAGAAAAAAATCCAAATGAAACTTTTTTACAATTTTTCAATTATTTTTTTCAATAACAAAAATTTCATTTTTCCTAATAACATGTTCATATTCACTATTCAATAAATGCATACGATCTGCTTCAAACTAGATTTTGCGTGTGTGAGTTCCTGAGTATAAGAACACAATATATAATTATACTACTTGTGTTTTTGTTTGATAAAGACCCTCACTCCACATAAACTTTACTAGAAACCAATTGGACTGTTTAATTAGGTAAATTAGTGAGGTTAGGTTTGAAATATAAAATCAAATATTTAAATAAACGCTGATGTTATTGTATAGATCATTTAATTTCCTTGTCTAACCAATTAACATTATAAACATTGTGTGAAATATTTCACTTTTTTAACGATGTGTAACTTCAAACATGTTAACAATTCACTTGACATTCTCAAACTGAAACTACTACATTAATAATTATTTTTTAAATATTTTGAAATTAGTTATCTCACAAGTTGACAGAACCATAAACTGCGTTTAAGAAGATTTTGTATTTATATAATTATAATGTTTATAATAATTAATATTAATAATATAGATGTTGCTCCTTTGAAATGTGTCATGATATTTCTAAACGTAATAAACAACATAAAGCCGACATCATTAAATCCCATTCAATTAATAGGCCTTTTGTTCATTCTTTTAATACTAGTCATACTATTGATTTTAATTCTTCTAAATTGAGGGGCAAATACCCCGAAACCAGTCTGCAGATGGAGTTACCTGTCGATTACTGTGTTTATCAAATTTCATCAATGATTTATCATAATTTCAATCTCGTGTTATATAATATTAATTTAATTATGATATATATTAATGTAAATGAAAATAATAATCTTAATATAAATAACGGTTTATTTTGTGTTTCGTTATTTGTAAGAATTTTTTTTTTTTTTTCTAGCCTAGTCTTTTCTCTGGTTTCTTGTGTCTCTTGACCATAAATAATACTGTGTACTATTATGATACGTTCTTTCATTTCATGTTACAGTACATCTACCTACTTGTCTTCCTAACTCTTTCGCTTATGCTTTTTCATTGGTCCTTCAAATATATTCTTAATACGTTGTGTTCTATATATCCTGTGTTTCTCTTTCTACCTATTTACTGTGAATTCAATCTTGATAATGATCGTTGATGAGATCGAAGCGTCGAAATTAAAAAAATCCTTTCTTAATTAATTGTTTTATGGTTTTTTATTATCATTTTACCCTAGCGAATTGGCAATAGCATTCTACATATTATTCACATATCCTTTTTTATTTTCTGCCAGAATATTAAAATTGTAGACTAGATTTTCAAAATTTAACTTAAGCAATTTAAATTGATCAAATTATGAATGATAGGGTTATATATGTAAAAAAGATGCATAAAATACAAACTCTACGTCCATTTAGCCTCCTCTCTTGGCCGGTAAAGTAAAGATTAATAATTATTGCAAATAATTACTTTAGAAAACGGAGTTGCAGTTAACTCGGTTTTCCCGATAGAATCTCTCTTCATTAAGAGTCTGGATATTATTCTAAATTTTGATATAAAGATTTTATCTTAAAAAGTTGGCATATTTTATTTTAGTAATTTTTATTTATATTCTAGCATAGTCGGTTTAATAACCTTCTTGAGAATACTATCTTGCTAATAAATAACCGTTTTTATTGTGGATAAACTTCCCATATTGTTGAGCAGAAGTAAACTATATCTTCCTATATTGTCGCTTCATAAAACTTATTGGTAAACTAAATAAAATATTATATTACAATAAATTTAAATATAAAAAAGAAAGCAGGAATAAAAAAAATGTCTTCTGGCGTAAAAAATCTAAATAAGAATGGGGTAATAATGGTATGATAAAATTATATACTGGTGTAATGTCTATATATCACCTTTCATTTATAATTTTTATAAACTTTTTCGGTGTAGGCGTATATTGTTGATTTATTATTTCTGCACTGTACCGGATATTAATCTAACTGTAACAGCGAAAATATTGTCAATTATATTTGCGAATTAAGCGTTGATTTTCACCATCAGTATGATGGAGTTAGGTAATATAAAAAAGCACTGAGCTGATATCTATTAAATTATACGCTGCAGTCAATCACGTACTTTCATGGACGGAGTGAGGACACTGTACTGGGTGTATTATGATGTCATTTAACTATGGAGATAATATTTATCAATATTTGCTGATTGTCACGCGTTTTATGTTTTCTATTATATGTATGATGATTATAATGATTACTAAATATTATGTTATACAATTAATATATTTTAAACAGTGTAATAAAAATTTCCTAGTAGAACATTTATAACCTATACAAATATGGTCGACTAAAATATAGATTCGTTTTTACACCACTACATGTAGTAATTGGTGATCATTATTTTCACAAGACGTCTCAACATTGCTCTGACTCTCGTAGATGTATATCGAGTATAAGTATCCATATAAACATATATTAAGTAAGTTGTAATAACATATAAGTCAGTTAACCTGCTTTTAGTCGCATGTAAACCATGCTACCTGTGTCATTGTTTGCAGCCTTATGTTAAGGCTAAGGCTGAGTTTCGAGGCTAACCTAAAGCCGGATTCACAATCATATGTAGTACGTATGTAGTTTTCCTACATACTACATTATGTAGGTACATATACATCTAT